>CAUYSK010043893.1:0-34833 GCA_963575035.1 Avahi laniger | reverse complement strand
AAACCAGACACAACATTCCCTTAAGCCAGAGCCTAATCCAGGGCAAGGCCCCAACTCTCTTCAACCCTAAGGAGGCTGAGAGAGCTGAGGAAGCTGCAGAAGAAAAGTCAGAAGCCACAGAGGTTGGTTCAGGAGGTTTACGGAAGAAGCCGTCTCCGTAAGGTGAAGCAGCAAGGGCTGATGGAGAAGCTGCAGCGAGCTACCTGGAAGATCAGCTAAGATAATCGATGAAAGTGGCCACACTAACAACAGATTTTCAGTGCAGACAAAACAGCCTTCCGTTGGGAGGAGATGCCATCTGGGATTTCCATAGCTAGAGAGGAAAAGTCAATGCCGGGCTATACAGCTTCAAAGGACAGGCCGACTCTGCAGAGGGGCCAGTGCAGCTGGTGACTTTGAGTGGAAGCCAGTGCTCATTTACCATTGTGAAAGTCCGGGGGGGGCGGCCCTTAAGAATTATGCTGAATCTACTCTGCCCGTGCTCCGTAAATGGAACTACGAAGCCTGGAGACAGCACATCTGTTCACAGCATGGCTACTGGGTATTTTAAGTCCACTGTTGAGGACTACTGCTCAGAAAAAAAGAATCCTTTCAAAATATTACTGCTCATTGACAATGCACCCGGTCACCCAAGAGCTCTGTTGGAGATGTGCAAGGAGGTTAACGTTGTTTTCATGTCTGTTAACACAACACCCACTCTGCAGCCTGTGGATCAAGCAGTCATTTTGACTTCTAAGTCTTATTATTTAAGAAATGCATCTTGTAAGGCTCTACTTGCCATAGACAGTGATTTCTATGATGGATCTGGACACAGTAAATTGAAAACCTTCAGGAAGGGATTCACCCTTCTAGATGCCATTACGAACACTCGTGATCCATGGGAGGAGGTCAAGATATCAATGTTAACAGGAAGGAGTTGATTGCAGCCCTCACGGATGACTTTGAGAGGTTCAAACCTTCGGTGTAGGAAGTCACTGCAGATGTGGTGGAAACAGCAAGAGAACTAGAATTATCAGAGGTGGAGCCTGAAGATGGGACTGAATTCTGCAACCTCATGACCAGACTTGAAGGGATGAGGAGTTGCTTCTTATGCATGAGCAAAGAAAGTGGTTTCTTGAGGTGGAATCCGCTCCTGGTGAAGGTGCTGTGAACATCGTGGAAATGACGATAACGGATTTGGAATATTCCATAAACTTAGTTGATAAAGTAGTGGCGGGGTTTGAGAGGATTGACTACAATTTTTGTGTAAAATGCCATCAAATAGCATCACATGCTACAGAGAAATCATCCACGAAAGGAGTCGTCGATCCATGTGGCAAACTTCATTGCTGTCGTATTTTGAGAAATTGCTACGGCCACCCAGCCCTCAGCAACCGCCACTCTGATCAATCGGCAGCGTCGGCATCGAGGCAGGACCCACCACCAGCAAAACGATGACACCTCATTGAAGACGCAGATGATTGTTACCGTCTTTTAGCAAGAAACTATTTTTTAATTAAGGTCTATACATTGGGTTTTTGTTTGTTTGTTTTAGACAAAGTTTCACTCTGTTTCCTGCGTTGTAGTGCCGTGGCGTCAGCCTAGCTCACAGCAACCTCAAACTCCTGGGCTCAAGTGATCCTCCCGCCTCAGCCTCCTGAGTAGCTGGGACTACAGGCATGCGCCACCACACCCAGCTAATTTTCCCATTTTTTTTCAGAGATAGGGTCTCACTCTTGCTCAGAGCTGGTCTCAAACTCCTGAGCTCAAGCGATCCTCCTGCCTCGGCCTCCCAAGTAGCTGGGACTACAGGCATGCATCACCATGCCCAGCTAATTTCTCTATTTTTAGTAGAGATGGGGTCTCGCTCTTGCTCAAGCTGGTCTCGAACTCCCAATCTCAAGCGATCCTCCCACCTTGGTCTCCCAGAGTGTTAGGATTACAGGCGTGAGCCACAGTGCCCAGCCTATACATTGTTTTTTTAGATGTAGTGATGTTGCACCCTTAATGAACTACAATATAGTGTAAACATAACTTTTCCATGCACTGGGAAACCAAAAAATTCATGTGGCTCACTTTACTGTGATATTGGCTTTATTGCAGTGGTTGGTCTGGAACTGAACCCGCAATATCTCCAAGGTACGCCTGTATGTATTCACATATAGGGTATATATTTTCCAGAAAATATTTGCTCCCTCTTCCCTTGTCCCCTGTCCTTGGGATGAAGTACTCTCTCCCGCCCTCTCTGATGTGCAGTTGGCTACTCGATTTGCTTTGATTGATGAAATGTTTGCAGGTGTCTTTGGCTTCACATTCGCCCTCTGGCGACTGGCCAGGAGCGGGTGATGCTCCAGGTAGTCTGGACTCCAGGGTGAACACAGGGGGTGCAAACCCAAGCCCACCCTGCAGCACAGCGCACACAGAGCTGACCTGCACGGCAGCAGCACCACCTGCGGAGCCCACGCCAAGTCAGCCGAATTGCAAGTGCCGCGCAGACCCACACGCATGGGAAGAAACGCTGACTCCTACCAGCCATCCAGCTCACGGTGCTCTGTCGGTGCAGGGTCATGATGGTCACAGCTGACTTGATAGCCTCTTTTAAAACTCATTCGTCACCCACTTGTGGAATTTGTGGGTATGGGGTTTTTGAAGGGTTTAATCACCCTGTCCCACTTTTTATTTTAAATTCCATGTACGGGTTATGCTTGACATTTCAAAACTTCTGATTTCTATGTACATTCTCAGCTCTCGGTAGTGTTTGCATTCTGCTCATTCAGGATGGCCTGCAGATCTCGCCTCTTCCGTTCCCCACCTCAACACTCATCAGTGCCTCGCCCGTCTTCCCTCCCAGCGGGTAAGGTTGGTGCGCTGTCCCAGAGCAGCCGTAGATGTGAAATGGGGCGGCGCAGCTGCGAGCCTCATGGCACTGAGACTGAGCCCTCCACGTGGACCCGCTATGTAAGGCTCCTTCACCTTTCTGGGTGAGACTTTTTTTAATTTGTCTTAAGCCTTGGGATCAATTTCACTTACGGTATTCCCTGCGGCAAGATCAGAGGATTTCCCAGAGTTTCACGCCTGCCCCGGAACACCTGTATCTCCCTCTCCCATGGCCCAGCCACAGAGTGCTGGGGGTGGCCCTGATGTGATGGTGACCTTATCCCAGACCTTATCCCCCCACCCACTGCCCTGTCCTTCCTTCTGTCGACACGTGGCCCACAAGAGCCAGAGCGTGCTCGGCTCACTCGTGGCTTCCTGGGCAGCCCCGCTCGTGACGCCTTCAGAGGCGAGCCGGGGCTCCGGTTCCGCACTCACCTCTCTTGCCCGTGCAAGAATCCCGCCTCACGGGAAAATGTGAGAGACCATAGGGAGGTAGAAGACACACTGGGCTTCCAGGAGAGGCCTTGACTTGCCTGGCGTGTGCTGTGGGTGGCTCTAGGAGAAGGGGCTGATGGAGAAGTGTCCTTCACCCAGTGTCCAGCAGGCGCCAGGCACTGGGACCTGGGGGTAGGGGATTTTTGACGGGTTTAATCACAGGGAGTGCAGGGGCCACTCAGTAGACACGAAGCTTGTGTCTCAGCAAAGTGCCAGCACATTGTCACCTGGGAGCACTGGTCACTTAAATGAGCCGAAGCTGATGGTGGCGCCAACCCTGGATGGAAAAGGACTTTGTCCCACACATGGTACCCTAATCTAAGCTCTGATGCCCAGACCCTAAATGTAGGGTGACTTTTCCTTCTCGCTCCTGTTCTGCCTGTGCCCATCATAAACCAAGCCCTCCAGCCGGGCCTCCCTTGCTCCTCTCCTGCAGCTCGGGGCCCCCACGGCTTCACGCCCTTCCTCCTGCTCTGGATTGACTTTGTTTCCCCCCAGCCCGGGCTTCTGTGCCTACCGCCTCCATTCCACTGAGGGAGGCTCATCGCGGCATTTGGGGGCCGAGGCAAGGCCACAGGCGCTAACGGTGGGGAAGCCTTTGCTCTGCAGACCCCACCCGGCAGTTTGCACACGCGCGTTCAATCAGGACCAGCTCGGAAGGGGAGACGGGTGGAGGCAGTCCTCCCATCTTTCGCTGTTTCCACGTCTCATATAAAACGGTGCTCCAGATCAACGCTAAAACGACAGGAACAAAGTCACTACGCGTAACCGACCCCACCTGTGGCCCCATCTGTCATAGAGCTGGGTGTGTAAGGCGTGTGCAAGGAGGGATTTGCCTGTCCCCACCCCAACTCCTCTGGGAGGAAGCACTGGGGGTGAGCGCCCAGCGACGCCCGACAACGGGAGGGGCTCTGAGGACATCAGAGAAATCAGCTCAAAAGCTGTTCGGCAGGACGACAGCACGACTTCCTTTCGGGACACTCAGTAAACACTCGCACAGAATCGGAGCCTCTTCTGCGAGACCAGAACACGCCGCAGCACACGCGCTGCCCTGCACCAAGCTGAGACGGCGCAGGAAATGTGTCGTCCTCAGGCCCCAAAGTCAGCAGTGAGATGGCTTCAGATGAGGCCTGACCAAGCCGCGACAATGTCACTGAGGCCTGGTTTCTTTTGGTCTCCTCCTTTTGCCTTCCAAGGCACCGGCCTGTCCTCAGGCCTCCCCTGCAGGGGCACAGGTGGCTCCCAGCCACGGGAGGCCACGAGCTTCCTGGTTCACACCCAGGACAGGGACCCAGGTCCCATCAGCCCCTAGGTGAACTGGAAGCCCAGGCCCTGCTGAGGGAGAGGAGGCCGTGTCCTTCCGTCCCCTCCTCTGGTCTTCACCCAAAGGCCACTGCTCTTGTTGCTAGTTCCTGGGCTCCCATTTCATCCCAGGAGGGGGAAAGCCCCTTAACCACTGCCCACTTCGCCTTTGAGCTGATTAAGCCAGCAGGTCCCCAGTTGTCCCCTGGGGCCTCTGTCCCTTGTGAAGGGCACATGTGGGTTTCCCTGCTGGCTCCCCCTTCACACTGCCCTGCTGGGTTATTCTGCCTTCCCTAAGGTCACGATTGCCTGGGAAAATTCACATGTCCCTCCAGCACTCCGGCCTGGAGACCCCACCCCACCAGGGGTCCTGGCATCCCCCTCCTAGACTGCCCCAGGTGGCTGGCTGTCACCAAACACACTGCAGTGCTGTGGCTTTAGTCAGGCCAGAGGAGTCTGACATGGTTTGGATGTTGGGCCCTCCCAAGTCTCATGTTGAAATCCGATCTCAGTTATAAGAAACGACAATGATCTAGCATCTCTTATATTTTCCTGGATTGAGCTTGAGCCCATTGTCCGAAGTGAGGTATCACAAGATCGGAAGAATGGGCTCCACTTGTACTTGCCATCAAATTGGTACTAACTGATCAACACTACGGTGCTCACACGGCAGTAATATTCTCCAGGGATTTGGGGGTTAGGGGGGTAAATCCGAACTAAAGGACATGGGGAGCACTGTAGGGGGGAAGGGCATGCCTCTAACCCTCACTTGGGTGAGGCAAAGACATAAAATGTAACCAAAATGTTTGTACCCTCATAATACCCTGAAATAAAAAAAAATAATAAAAATAAACACAAAAAAAGAAATCCGATCTTAGTGTTGCGGGTGGGGCCTGGCGGGAGGTGTTCGGGCCATGGGGCGGGTCCCTCATGAATGGCTGTCTCCGAGGTGAGTGGGCTCTTGCTTTATTAGTGCACTGGTTGTTTAAAGGAGCCCGGCACCCCCCCTCCTCTAGCCATGTGACACACCTGCTCCCCCTGCACCTTCCGCCTTGATGGGAAGCTCCCTGGAGCCGTCACCAGAAGCACGTGCCGGCACCACGCTGCCTGTGCGGCACGGAAGCCAGCGCTAAACACACCACTTCTCTTTATGCATCACCCAGCCTTGGGTATCTTCTCCAGAGCAAAGCAAGTAGACTAACACAGAGCCCCACACGGGGTCAGAGGGTGCTCTTCACGGGGGAGAAGTCGAGGGTCACAGGCCACTGGCCAGGTCCTTTGGCTCAAAGACGCCGGCTGCTGGCGCTCCAGAGCTGGGGAGGCGACGCACGGATATGGCAGTGACCAGATGCCGCTGGACAGATGCAGGCCCTGTCGAAGGTGCCTTGTCATCGAGGCCCAGGAAGGAGAACGAGTTATTGTCACTCAGCAAAAGGTACTTGGTGACCTACACAAAATTAATTTCTTAACTGTCGCTGTGAATGCCCAAGGGATGTGTTCACACATCAGAGAGAACTAGGAGGCGACTGCCTGTTGTTTGACAGCCTGACGAAAGGCCAGTGGGTGGAGGGGAGACCGGGGCGAGGGGAGGGGCTCCCTAGTCAGGTGGTGAGGGCTGGCGCACAGGGGCACAGGAACCGCCCTGCGCCAGCTGCCGCGGGAGGCCGGGCACGCGCACGTCCCTCTCCCAGCTGCGTCACCCTGGGAATGTTACTTAGCCTGCTGAGCCTGTCTTCCCATCTGTAAACTAGGGATGTGAATTCTAGTACTTTCTTCAAGTCTCAGAAGCCACCGACCTGAGTGAAGCAGCTCAAGACGGAAAATGAAACACGGCGCGTCCTCGCTGGTAAGCTGGGCTAGGCCGTGGGTACGACGGAGCGCTTGGAGCAAGCGGAGTCACCGACGGTGGAGACTCCACAGGCGGGCGGGGCGGGCGGGGCGCGGGATGAGAAATACCTACCGGGTACAAGGTACGCTGGTTGGTGACGGTACCCTAAAAGGCCCAAACGTCACCACGACACGATATATCCATGCAACAAAACTGCACTGGTACCCCTGAAATCTATAAAAATTTTTAAAAACATGAGTTTTTAAATGTTAAAAAAAAAACTTACTGGAAGACTGACTGATCCCTGGGCCCAGACGCCTGGGGCCTGGTTTGTCCCGCCTGCTTCGAACCGTCTACTTCCAGAGCCAGGCTGGCACCTACTGCTTTGGCCTGAGGCCAGTGGTCGCAGCCAGCTGTGCCCAGACCTCCTGGCACCCCAGGTGCAAGAGTCACCAGCAGCTGGCAACTCCCCCACCTGGACGTCTCCCGTTTCCTCTCCCACAGACCCTCATCTGGCTCGATGATTCCCAACCTTTTCGGGTGTTTGACATCCAAAGACTTTGAGATCTACCACTGGATGGTAGTTATATTTTTAGTACTTTCTGAGAAAACATATAAAGACAAAAAACCTCTGGGTTCCAAGGGGCTTATAAATGGCTTTGCATTTTATCAATCACTGTAGCTCCCACATACATTTGAGGCCTAATTTATGCTGTATGCGTACCTATGTATACACGCAAATGCACATACAGTCAGAAATGCACACGTATGTATGCATGAATATACACACATGCAAATACATAGTAAAGCTGAGTGTCATGACAAAGGGGCCCCCAAATGCAGTGACTAAGAGAACACAGTTTACTTTTCTCTCATGACGTCCCCCTGCTGTCCAGAGGCTCAGGCGTGGGACAGCTCTGTCCCTAGGGGTCATTGGGAGACCCAGGCTCCTTCCAGGCTCCTTCTGGGACGACGGGAACCTCCCGTACGGGCTGTCCACTGTGGTCGCCACCAGCCCCTGTGGCTGTTGGGCATTTGAGTCATGGCTAGCGCAACTGAGAAAATGAATTTTGAATTTTATTTAATTCTAATTAATTTAAATAAACTGCCACATGGGGCTCGTGGCCACTGCGCTGGATGGTGCAGGGGCCTCGCTGCCATCTGCCCGGCCACAGCTGGGAGCTGCCTCCCGGTCTAGACTCTGCCCGGCTGGAAGTGGAGAGAGGCTGCACGGCCAGCGTCCTGGGCCCAGGCCCTCTCTCCACGGAGCTTCCTTTAGAAAATTCCATCACGTGGTCACACCTAAGTGCGAGGAGGCGGAGGGATGTGCTCTCACCAGGTGGCAGTTGCCAGTTACAATGACATTACTAAGAAGGGAGAGAAGGAATTGTGTAGACAGTCATCTGTCTGAGCCAGGCTGTATAAACACAATATACATTATTTATTCTGTCCTCAAAACTGACTGGTGAGGATATGGATCTTTAAGACCTTGGCAATAACTCCACACCCCTCGAGACCTGTGGCTAGAGGGTGGGGACCATTTACCAAGGTCGGTCCCCGCTCATTCAACAACGCAGCTGACCCTGAGCTGTGCGCAGGGCATGGGAAGTGAGAAGGGAGTCCCTGCCCCCAGGGCATGGCCCAGCCTTCCCCATCACTGACCCATCCTGACCCTTGTGGCACCCTGGCCCTGATCCCACGGTGGGCACTAAGGCATATTCTGTGGTCTGCTCCTCTTTTAAAGATTGTGTTAAAATACACAGAAAATTTGCCGTCTTAACCATTTTTATGTGCACAGTTGAGTGGCATTAAGTCCATTCTCACGGTCGTGCAGCCGTCTCCACCATCTGTCTCTGGAACTCTGTTCTTCCCAAACTGAACCTCTGTCGCTATAAAGCACCAACTCCCCAGCCCCTCCCCCAGCCCCTGGCACCCACCATTCTACTCGTGTCTCTGTGGCTTTGATGGCTCTGGGGACCCCACATGAGTGGGATTGTACAGTACTTGTCCTTTCCTGGCTGGCTTATTTCACTCAGAGTAATGTCCTGGAAACTCCAGGATGTAGCAGGTAGCAGGCGTCAGGATTTCTTTCCTGTTTAAGGTGGAATAATATTCCACTGCATGCATATGCCACACGTGGCGTCTCCACTCATCCATCCACGGACACTGGGGGCTCCCACGTTGCAGCTACTGAGAGTAACGCTGCTGTGAACACGGGTGTGCGGGTCTCTCTCTGAGGGCCCGCTTTCAATTCTTCTGAGTATACGTTTGGAGGCGGAGTTGCTGGGTCATCTGGTAATTCTGTTTTCAATTTTTGAGGAATCATCCTACGGTTTTCTACAGCGGCTGCGCCATGTTATCTTCCTTCCAGTAGTACACAAGGGATCCAATCTCCCCAACTTTGCCAAGACACCCGCCCCTCCCCTGCAGCCTGGGTCTCGGCTTCCCTGGAACGCTGTCTCGGGAGCCCCTCGAGATGCTGCTCTGTCCTTCCCCTTCTGGGAAGCTCCTGATGAGTGGGGTCCCAGACTCCATGGACAGACAAGGGTTTGTGCATGTGGAACTGGGGGAGCTGGTAGGGCTGGGAAGGGGCAACTGCAGGCACTGCCTGAGGACAGTCAGAATCACTGTTGGACCCTGATGCCAGTCTACAAAGGGGATGCCAGAAAATAAGGCCGGAAGGCTGGCGAGGAGACCCCCGGCGAACTCGCATGGCGTCGAGAGCCACTGCAGGCTTTGCAGGGCGAGATGTTCCAAGACGTGCTCATGGAGACCTACCCGGCAGCAGGTGGAAGGACAGACTGGGGAGAGGCAGCCCCCGCGAGGCTGGGACGGGCCCTGCATGGCGGCAGCCATGGTGGAGGCCAACACCGTGGCTGAGAGTGGCCGGTGGGGCAGGCTGCTGTCTTTGGGCCCAGGCTGTGTCCTGCTCCTCAGGCTGCAGGAAAGAGGCCACACCAAGGCCACCACTTCCCGTTCACCCCATCAGCACAGGGCACGCAGAGTTCACGCAAAGGACAGCGTTTTGCTGCTACACGTCTAGCGTGCTCACACTCACGCCCCACGAGTGGGGCCCTCCCGTAACACCCTGAGCCCATCAGGAGGGAAACCAGGGAGCGGGAACCCTTGGGAAGACAGGGAACACCTCCCCGAGAAGCCCAATCCCCAGGGGCCCCAGGCTCCGGGCTCGCTCCCGCCACGGAGGGATTGTCCGGAGCAACCGCCCAGGACTTCATGGTTCAGAAGCCACCAGAAGGCAAAGGGCGAATGGCAGCCGCTCCCAGACCCTGTGCAGAGCCCTGGGCAGGGGCTAAGACGCCGCGAGGCGTCCGGCCTGCACGCTTGGCTGCCTCTTCTGTGTGCTGTGTGTCTTTAAAAGTGGGAAGAGCTGCTACCCAAAGAGAAAAGGAGGGGCATCTCAGGAAGCGCAGGGGCATCTGCTCTCACAGGAGAAACTCTTTTAAATTTATAATCAGGAGCTCGGGCTGGGAAGGCCCCTGCCCCTGCCCACAGGGCCCGGGGTCAGTGAGGCTCCGACAACTGCTCCAGGGCTATCCCTGCAGTCCCGTCGCGGGAAGGCGAAGACACGGCGGCTGAGCTTCCCCGGGAAGGACGAAGACCAGGGAAAATGTCCCAGGATGAAGGACAGGACCGGCCCTCTGGCCGAGGCTGAATTCCTCCTCGGCGCCGGGACTGCTACAGCATGTTGTTCCTTTCCGTGTTGGTGTTAGGTGCTATGTTCACATACTTATTATTACGATTACCCGTTAGTTTTTAGCAACAGATGTCATGAGTGAGCAAGGAGCTGTTGCTCCACCAACCCGGAACCCGCCTTGGCTGCCCTGCAGGCCCACTCAGCCTCGTGGCACCTGGCAGGCCACAGCTGCCCAAATACCTGGTGCAAGGGGCTGGGCTTCTGGAATGTTCTTCTCTTATCCCCCAGGAGTCCTAGGCTGCTCCTTCCAGCCCTTCCTCCAGGAAGCCGGGGAAGCTGAGCGCTGGCGGAGCTGCGGCGGATGCTCCTGCCCCAGCCCCCGCGGTTGCCATGGCTCGGCTCAGGCATCCCCGGCTCACAGGAAACGCGCTTGTAGAATTGATGCACGGGGCAGAACGGGGCAATGTGGAAGATGGAGATTTTTTTAAATGAGCAAACAGTTTGGAGAACCCTGAAGAAACAAAAGGGGGAAAAGGAAGACAGTCCAACAAAGGCTAGAAGAGCAAAGAGAGGCAGGAGCAAGGAGGAGCTTGCAGGGGCGAGGAGGAGGAAGCCTGAGGCCAGGCCGCGGGGTGGGGACAGGGCATCGGCAAAGGGGCTCCCGAGGGCCGGAAAGGGGACGGGCGGGGGGACACAGGGCCGGACGCAGGTGGATGGACATCCAGGGCTGGGGCAGGGAAACCCGCCCAGGCTGGAGGGTGCAGGATGGAGCACACGACAACAGAGGAGAGTGGGGTGGGGGTTTCCCGGACTAGCGGGTACTCAGAGGAGCTAGAAACCATCCAATCGAGCCCCGTATTTTACAGGGTTTTCACAGAAGCTGAAGACCACGGGGTCCAGTGGGCAGCCCAGGCCGGAAGCAGGGCCCGCCACGCCAGCTCTCTGCGGCCAGCTCCTTCCTGGGACCTGCCTGGCTCACTTTTACACACCCAGATGCACTCGAATGTTGGGATAAGAGACCTGGAAGGAGAAAGGAAGATGCTGGGGGCAGGGCTAATCCAGGAGGGAAGAGACAGGACAGGAGGCAGAGGGGTGGCCCTGGCTGTGGGCAAAGGCCGGGGGCTGGGCACAGGGAGCAGGAACCCTGCGTCCAGGGGGGTGGGGCTGCAGGGCGGGGCCATCTGTGTCAGGTGCCATCTCTGCAATGACAGGCCACCAAGTTCAGGCTCACACCTTCCTCCCTCCACGTTCTCAGGGCAGCGGGAGCAGGAGCTGGCGGAAGAGATGGCAGAGGTCACCCCACCGCTGAGGGCTGGGGCGGGTGGGAGGGTGAGAGGGAGGCTCGGAGGCGCTGCCTCTGGGGAGAGGCTGTGAATGCGATAGAACGTCTTCATTACGGGAAAGATGACGCCGTGCTCATCACGCAATAACCCTTGACAGTCATGGAGGTCTAAGAACAAATGACTGGAGAGGCAGTATTTAGGGGAAATTATACTTTTGATGTGTGAACAGAGTGAGAGTCAAAGTGCCCACCTTTTCATTTAGATTATTAGTTAAATGAGGAAATAGCCATGTGTTCCTCATTCTTTTTATTTCTAGAAATCCATGAAATTAATCTGTATTTTGGGGGCCTACTTCCCCCGAAGCATTTCATTTTGTAAAGGGTTTTGGCAACACAGGACGGGAGGACCCAATGGTCAGGTCCCCTTTAGGCGTCAGAATGTAAGTGGTGCTTGCGGTTAACGTATTTATAGATACCTACTTAAATCTGGACGCTGGTCTGTAGGATTTCTCCCAGCCGTCCCGTTGCGAATTTTATAGTGCTACCAAAAACAGGCACTAGGTATTGGACTTTTGCGATTTCTCTGATAAAATGAATCCTGTAATTCTCCCCAGAATTGAACAATTCTGTTTATGCGGTTTGGGTTTGGATTTTATATTATCAATAACTCTTTTCCTGTTTCCTAAAATGCTTTTTGGAACTTCTTGTAATTTTACCAATTGTCTCCACCGTTTTAGTAAATGTAGTCAATTCGTCCTTTTGGAAGCATTTTAGAATGAAATCTCTGGGTTAGTATTCCCGTTAAGACCAAGTGCTAATGTGGACACAGTGGGAGACAGTGCTGACCAGGTGGCATATTAAACAGGGGCTCCAATTTGCTGTGTTGCTTTGGACCAAACACGTAGCCTCTCTGTGCTTCAGGCTGCTCTAGACAGAATTACTCATTTCTGTTTACTTCAGAGCAGGCATTCTGCATCTGGGTCCTGTGAACTTGGGTGGGAAAAATTCACCCTTATTTTTGCTAATCTATGTCTACCTGAAATCTATCAGCCCTTTTCACTGTGAAATAAGCATCCAACCACAGCAGGACTTAGCAGCGCCTGCGATATCGTGGCCAATTTACACTGCAGATATGTTCATATCACGTTATGGCTGCAGGTATCCCAGAATATCATTTTTGTTCACTGCTTCCGAATTTGCCAATAGACCTGCAGCTGGATCTTGTCATTAAATATACTAGTGAAGAGAGACACATCACAATGAAAATACATAGCTTTTTTAACCCAACTGGTTTCCTCGTAATCCTGTACATTTTGTCGTATGCATTCAAATATATTCGTCTTAGACGGCTATGTCCACAGGCTTCCCAAGGCTGCCAAAAGAATCCGTGGCATCAAAAATGCTCAGAAGCTCTGATTTAGAAGCATGTTTGCTAAAAGCACCCTGGGCTCTCTAGGGCAAAAAAGGGCGAAAGGCAAGTTCAAAAAACAGTATTGTTATTACAATGGTGAACAGTCAGTAAAACAGCCATGAGGAGTGGAAGGGCTGGACTCCGTGGCAACGCCGTAAAATTGTTTGTATCCAAAGTTGTCAGTCTCTACAAGGAGAACGTCTGGTCTACTGGCTCCAGGGTGCTGGAAACGTGGGCGCCGCTGTCTCCGCCACCGGGCTGCCCGAAGCCTCAGGTCCGGCGTGGCTCCCTCGGGTCTGTGGTCTGCCCCGCCTGCGCCCACGGCCTCCGCTCTGCCCCGCACGCCTCCGCGGCTGGTGCTCATCGTGGTGCCCTCCTGCCTCTTGTTGACATACATGTTCATGCCACGATCTTTAAGAGAGATGTCACCGTGGACAAGCCCGAGTCCGACCTGTCTTAATGAGCAGCAGCCGCGGGGCCCGGAAAGGCCTGGTCTTCTGGAAGGAAATGGTTCAGTGCTGACGCCTCCCGCGTGTGGGCGCCAGGCCCAGGAGCCAGTCCTGCCGACGGCCTACCCCCGTTTCCAGGGCCTGGCCCCTGGTGGCAGGGAGGGCAAGCACCCCCAGGCTGGGGACTTTCTCCATCTCAGGGCACCGGGGGAGGCAGGCTGGCACTGCAGGGTCAGGAATCTGGCTTTCCGCCTTGGGCCCTCCTGGCCCCGGGTTATTCATCACAAGGTGGAGAGAGCAATAGTGTTTCTGCACAAGGCTGTTGTGAGGATGAAATAAAACCGTGCCGCAGGGGGATTTATAAACTGTAACGGCTGTGCTCACGTTCGCCCCATCCCTGTGGTAACAGGACTGTGGAGTGCTGGCGGGAGCCCACGGGCCTGCTGAGGAACCCTGGGGGGTGGGCTTTGGGAGCAGAGGTTCCCTTGTGCTGGGACCGAAGACAAGGGGATTCCCAGGGCAGGACTCGCCTGGTCCTCCCTTACGGGTGCCAGGGCCCCTGGGAGGGCTCGGACAGCGTCACTGGAAGTGTGGGTCCGAGTCTCCCTGAGACCCTCCTGGAACAGCGAGAAGGCCCAGCGGGACTGGCAGAACCTCGATGGCCCCAGCCACGGCCCCTGTCACCATTGTCAGCCACTGTCAGCCACTGCCACCCACTATCACCCATATAGGCCACTGTCACTGATGGTCACCTACTGTCACCCACTGTCACCCACATTGTCCACTGTCACTGACGGTCATCTGTCACCCACTGTCACTATTGGCCACTGTCACCCACTGTCACCCACTGTCACCCACTTCCCAGTGCCAGTGCCCTGTGTCCTGGAATGAGGTGCTTCCACCTCTGCAATTCTATCTGAAGGGATTTTTCTTGAATTTGCTAAATACTCACTTACAAAGATTAATCTCTCAGGCCGAGTGCGGTGGCTCATGCCTGTAATCCCAGCACTCCGGAGGGCCAAGGTGAGAGGATCACTTGAGGCCAGGTGGTCAAGACCAGCCTGGGCAAAAGTGATACCCCGTCTCTATAAAAAAGAGAGAAATTAGCTGGGTGTGGTGGTGGTGCCTGTAGTCCCAGCTACCTGGGAGGCTGAGGCAGGAGGATCACTTGAGTCTAGGAGTTAGAGGTTGCTGTGAGCTAGGCTGACGCCACGGCACTCTACTCTGGCTGACAGAGCGAGACCCTGTCTCAGAAAAAAAAAAAAAAGATTAATCTCTGCATTGCTCTCAATAATAAAACCTTGAAAATAATCTAAATGACCTAATATAGGAGGTTAGTTAAATAAATATGACACATAATATGTGAAGTAAATCCTTTACAGCCATTAAAATGTATGTTGTAGAATAATATTGAATGAATACGAACAGAAATTCACAATACATTGAGTGAAAAGGCCAGTCCTAAAACGCAGCTAAGCTACAGCCTTGTTTGCAAACATGAGCACACATGCTCATATGTGTATATGTGTGTGCATATACATGGGTGCAAGCAATTGTCTGGGTGATGGGATTTGGGAGAATTTTTAATTTTCTTATTTTTTAAATCTGTATTTTCTAAATGCATATATTTCTTTTTATTTTTCAGAAAAAATTTAATTTTTTGCATCTTTCTTTTTTTTTTTTGTCTGCTTTTAAATAAAGAAACTCGAGCTAAAGAGGCTGATGGCCCTTACCCTTTGAAGTTTTCCTGGACAGGGCCCACCCTGTCCAGGCCCGGCCCGAGCTCTGAGCACACCTCCGCAGGATCGGAGCGCCGAGGGTCCCACAGCAGGGCCCGCAGGCCACCTGCTGCTGTGCAGGGCATGGGGAGGGCCGTCGCCAGCCAGGGCCAGGAGGCCCGTAGGAGATGGCAGGCTGGGTCTCTGCGCAGTCTTTGGGAGGAAGACTCGGAGACGCCCACCGGTGAGTGTGAGGCTGAGGAGGCCGGCCCGGGATGCACAGACAGACCCTGTGTAGAAGCTCCACGTGGCGAGAGCTTGACGAAAGAGAACCCACTGCCCAGGGCCCCTTCGTCATTGGCCCACACCAGAGAGGCTGCTGTGCTGGGCCCTGGGAGGGAAAGTGGCCCGGCCTCAAACTGGCCACAGGCACTAAAATAGATACAGGTTAAAACTCTCAAGGAATCAAAGAGATTCCGTCTCCTCTCATGCACCCCAATCACCCAGCACGGTAAGAATCTAAATTAGCAAATAAAAACGAAGTGGTTTCTACTCTACTAAAATTAGCAAATACAGGCTCTTGCAGTCAGAGTTTGCACTTAGCTTGCAATTCAGTAACGCCCGTCCTCCAGGCCCGGGGCCCTGCCCTAGGGGCATACAGTGGCGTGGAGGGGAGGCCTGGGAATCCCCCCCACACTCTTAGTCCTGCCTCAAAACCAAGACCTGTCCTGAGCTCAGGAAAGTTCTGTCACACGGCGGGGAACGCTCGCCTTCGTTTTTGGCCCAGGACAAAGCCCGGCTGGGGCGAGAGAAGTTGGGAGGGAGCCAGGGGTTCGGGTGGCCAACGCGGGGCCGGAGGGAGGCCCCTCCCCGTCCCCGTCTGGGCACCCCATCTCGGGCGAGAGACTCCAGGGGTGTCCATACCCCTGACGTCACTAGAGTTCGCAGCCTGGCCTCCTTCCCTCACTCCCGGCCAGACCAGAGAGCCCTTCTCTCCCGTGACTACTGTGTGCTGTGGCGGCGCCCCACCGTGCCCTGCCTGCCCACAGCCAGGCTCTCCTCCGCCTCTGCCCTCCTCCGCCCCAGGGCCCGTCCCGGCCAGCCTGCGGAGAGGCCACCCTCCCCGTTACAAGGCCGCCTCCTGGCCACTGCACATTCCCTCTGCTGAGGCCGTGGCACCCAGCCTGGCCGTGGGCTGCCCCTGCCCACAAGGACCTCTTTGTGCCCCCTCTACCGTTCTTCACATCCTTGTGGGCACCTGGCATGGGGCCTTGTGACGCCCAAGTGTTCCGTGCTGATTTGCTCACTGCGCACAGCCTGGCAAGGCCCAGGGCGAACTGCAAGGTCCAGAGCAGTGGGCATCGCCGACCTCCCGGTGGCTGGGACTTGAGTCCCGGGTGGGAAGGGTTAACAGAGAGGACCTGAAAGGGGGAGGAAAGACCCAAACCCACCCACCCGACTGCCCACGTCCTACAGAGGCTGCTGCCTCAGACCTCCTCGAGGCCCCCCACCCTTCCCTCTGGACTCTGCGAGATGGGCTCTCCTGTGGCTTCTGGGGGAGGCGTCCCCCAGTTGGAGCACACCGAACTCTCAGACCTCAGTATGACGCTGGATCTACCTGCCCAACCTCCAAGAAGAGCCCGGGCCGTGCGGGCTCTCCGAGGCACGAGTCAGCGTGAGGATGAGCGGAAGGGAAGACGGCAGCTCCGCACTCCTCCCGCAGGCAGGGCTGCGTCTGGGCCTCACGCAGGTGTTTGCGCCTTTGGGACCCGCACTGACCGGGTGAGGAGAGCCGGCGCTCCAGGGCACAGGCGCTGCGAGCAGGGAGGATGGCAAGGGCATCCCGACACCAGACAAAGGGACTGCCAGCCGTGCCCTGGCCTCCCTGCCCGCGCCCCGAGGCCCCGGGCTCTGTCCAGGTGCGGGCCCGTGGACAGCGCCTGCGGCCCTGGGTGCTGTTACTACACGCTGTGTCCTGCGCGGGAGAAAACTCCCAGCATCCGGGAATACGCCCCTGGTAACTGGAAGGGAAGCGCAAGGACTAGAGAAACTAAGGCTTTCCTGGATTTGAGATGCGGGCAGCAGGTAGAAGGAAAAGCTTTTCTTAAAAAAAAAAACCGGAATGAGCTTCCTTAAGCCCTGCGAAGGCCTCCCATTAGTGCGGCAAATCGGCATCTCGGATTTGGCTTCGTTTCCAGGTGTTTGTCGTAAGACCCACGCGGCTCCAAATTGCTTCCCTTCCTTCCAACTCTGACGCTTCTCTCTCTCTACGGAAGGACCTTGCTTTAGGGCCAGTGGGTGCCCAGGAGAACCCCGGAGCCTTCTGTGGTTTGGTGAGAGAGAATCACGACGCTCCCAGGGGCACTCGCGAGCTCCGCCAGGCACGGCGGGCCCAGATCACAGGGCTCCAGTGAGGCCAGGGGGGTTTCCACACTCAGATCTGGCCAAGGCGTTAGCACCTACACAGTATACAAATGGGCTAATTCGCAACACCTCCTGCTCATCTTTTGGGGGTATTGCTTCAAAACACACACATTCGTGACCCTTTAATCTTAGGACATTAATATTTAATCAGGGCTTTGATTGCATATGAAGGCAGTTCAAGGTTATATTTTTACCTAAAGGCCTAATAATTTAATAACACTTATTGAACCCACATTTGTATTAGATCTGTTTTAAAACCACATTGCTTTAAAGAGGGTCCATTTTCCACAGGGATCAAATAGCCTATTTTTTGTTCTCCACTTTCTCTACAAACCCTATGGCAGGAGGTGCCTCCTTAGTGCCCTTTGATGAAGAACAACAGAGCCATAAAGATCCTTTCTACCAGACAATGAAAATGGCCTGATTGAAATCTTCTCCCTCTGCTGACACCGTGTCACCGCGAGGATTACAGTCACCCTTCATCGGCCGATATCAGACACACGCCGTAGAGGAATCCCCACTTGTTCAGGAGGCTGCTGTGAGGCAAACCCTTAATATAAAATGTCAGGAGCACATTCTAACTCTTCAGGTGCCAGCCTTGCTAGTCATGAAGTTTGAACTTGGTGTTAATATTTTAACGTATCGCTTATGGGATCTGCCCGCGTCCCAGCCACGCTGGGGTAACTGATATGAGGCAGCCACGCTCCGTTAGGTAACCTGCCTTCCTTAGATAGCGCCGTGTTAACATTCCTGAGCGGAGACGGAAGTTGCCAGAACTGTCCTCAGCTCTCGGGGAAGGTTACATGCCACTCAGTGCATCGAGGATCGACCACGTTTGTGACTCTAGAGAGTTACCCCGCCCTGTGGCTTCGAGGGACTAGGACCACCTATTTAAGTGTTCACCTTACTGCATTGGGCTTTACTTAGCGCCATTATCTTTTGGGGGGATTACAGTTTGAGCCATGGTTTCCTGAAATCCATGTTCCATAATAATGATACATATGATGGGATTCTAATATATTTCCAGTGTCACCTCAGTGTTCTTGTTTCCTGGCAACTTATTAGTAGGTTATGTTTCGCAAATGCCTTGCTGTTTCAGGTGGAATATTTTTAATGTTCATTGTAATTTAGAGCACATTTTTTCTTTCATGAAAATCTTGAGATAAATCTTCAAGATATGGAGCATAGGAATGATTCGTTTACTTTCAGGAATTAAAAAAAATTCCAGATACTTGTTCTTCGAGGCCCCCACCTTGGAGTAATCCAAGCTCCGGCTAAGTCCCCCGAGTGCCGTTCTTCTCGTGGCTACGTACGTGTGTTTGTGTGTGCATCTACATATTGTGCTTCTCTCTAGCTATCCATCCACCCCTTTTTGGATTTTCCCAGAGAATGCGGAAGGGCAGAGAGCTGCATTTGCCATGTGGGACTCCTCTTCCACCGACTCTCCTTCGAAGCAGAGCCTCCCCTCTCCGGTGCCCAGGCGGCCAGCTGAGCCAACGCCAGGGCAGACATCACCAGCCTCCTTCGCCCAGAGCAGGCCGTGCGGAGGACACTTTCTCCTCAGCCTGTCCACGTCCAGGGCAAGGGGCGAAAAGTCAAACTCCGACAGAGAATAGCAGCATTTGCTGCTTCTAAGTAACGTCAGGGCAAAGGATTTTTACCACTTCCGTTTTCAATTTCATTTATGGCGTTTGATCTTTTCATCCGCTTAGTTTCTTGCTCTAAAAGCAAATAATCTGAGGAATTTAGGAAACTTCTTAGGGGAAATTAAATTAGAGGTAGAGAATCATAAAAGAACTCTTGTATCTAACAGGTATATTTTCACTGTGATGATTTAATATCATTGTTATTTGTATCTTGGTATCAAACTATACAAAATGCTACTGAGTGATTCAACACATTTAAGGTTAGCTCGCAAATTCGTATCACATTTTAAAACACACCACAAAAATCACATCAAAGAATGGCTTTTTCTCACATTCCATCACCATCTGAATTTTTAGACTGATACATAGTTTAAAATTTTTATTTAGATAAAGTTATTACATGTATGAATAAATATCAACCTAAACTGAGAAACAGACATGGAAAATATAACCAGGGCTTGTCTTCGTAAATAAAGTATGGCTCTTCCCCGTTTGGGACTTTGGCTCAATTCCACTTTCCACGCCTCAGAGAAATGGATTCATTGGTCTTGGTTTATTCTTAGCAAACAGTAATCCACATAACAGAAAAATAAACTCTGCGTCTCAGCCAGTTTGGTCTTGTCTTTACGAAAGCAGGGTCACACAAGTCTTCCTGGAGACCCAGACAAACCATCTCATACAAGTACAATTCAAAACCATCCAGCTTCAAACCTGTCTTTTCTCCTTATTATTTTAATACCTATTATATCTCTACCCCACGTTTCTTAAGGAATTTTTCCTGGACCTACAGTTAGGTAGATTTTCATCAACTCTGAGAGAGTTTTCTCTCACACTCTAGTGTTGCTTATTTCTTTTGTTTTTGTTTTTGGAGGTTTTTTCCTGGCTTTTTGTTTTTATTTTTGAGGGGGTCAATAAATGTTATTTAAAAGGCAGCGATGTGGTGAGGAAAGATGTTAAACTGAGAAGCTACTCTACCTCAATAGTGTTCGCTGGCAAAGCAGGGCCACCTGACAAAGACCCGGAGGGAGACTCAGGAATCAGTGCAGCCAGTGGCTTGTATTACCACTCAGATGTGATTCTAATCCGTAACTTAGTAAATGGCAAATACTTATATGAGTTTAGCAGGTTTGGTCTGGAAAAAATTTCTGGAAAGAAAAAATATGCAAGTCATGAGACATTAAAAATCTTGCAAGACTCAAGACCATTTTTACTGGGAAATTAAAAAAAATGAAAATGGTATTTAGCAAAATGTTAGATATTCACTATAAAAGTCAAGATGCCTGGTTCTCTCCATTCCGAGCAAAACAACAGCATTAAGGAAGAGCAGCCCTCAGTGGAAAGATACGCCTCTCCGTGTTCGTTTAGGCTGCAGACAGGAGCCCACATTTTCTTAGCTTCGATGACTGGCATTAGTGTTGTCTGTATGCGAGGATTTTTAATGACTGCCAATGAGAGTACGAAAACGAGGCAGTGACACTTCCACGATTACAACTGCTACATTTGTCACAGAAGCTTACTTAAGGCCACTGTTTCCAACGTGTTCTCCTGAGGGTCACCAGTATTTTAAGAAATAATGTTCCTGGTTAGGACATTTACCAAGAAAGTCCAAGTTAGGAAAAGGCTTATGACTTACTATTTCACATGTCAAATTAATCTTAGCTAGATACGTTTAAATAAAGATACCTGGACTACGTTTTAAATAATAATTTTACTACCCTACTGGACAATAGAGCTAATTAGCCTTAAATGCTGTGTCCACTGCGTATCAGCTAGCGTGCAAGCTCGGTGGGCTACGGAGGGTCTGTGGTACTTAAGCAGCTGCAGACATACCAAAAAAGCACACATTTTCTCAGTTTCCCAAATAACTAAGTGACATTAACTTAAAATCTGAATTTTAATAAAACTTGAGGTGGAAACCCCCAAACTTGGGGTTGGAAATCTCTTCCCCTTAATCTTGGTAAATTTTCCTAAATTTACGAATTGTTTCCTGCTGGAGTCAGCTGAACGGTACGCAGGGAGCTTTCCGGGCAATTACGTAACAACGTGGCAAACAGTTTTAGTCTAGACAGGGAGAATCTGCATCATCCAACCCACTCAATTCTCACTCACAATAAGGAGGATTTCTCCTTAAAAACAGGTGTAGACTATGCCCTGATATTTTAAATAATTAAAGTTGGATTCCATTGAATGGAAATTCAACAGAGACAATAAAATGTCCGAGAGTGACTGTTACTACACCGTGTATTACGTTACGTGCGGTCAAAAGGTAATTTCCCCCTAGGTCCCACCCTCTCTTCCATCTCCACACCTCCAGAAAATATCCCTGTAGAAGAATGATTGGTTATTTAGTAGTAAAATCTACACATTAAATGTTAGCCAAAAATCTTTACCAAAGAAGAAAACAGAGAGTTCAGAGTAAAACCAAACATAGTCACTGGTGTCATCTTTATGATGTAATAATAAATCAACTTTCTAAATCATTTGAACTCAGAATGCATGCTTAAGAGAGACCAATATGATTATTGTTCACTGCAAAATATTATTTTTATGCATTCCACTAAATTTTAGAGATAAAGAAGTTTTTAAACTTACGGTTTTTAGAAATTTAAATTTCATTTCTGATAAAAAGTGGGCTTGTTTCTTTAACCAATAGCCATATCTAACCCAGAAGAAGACCAAATTTGGAATGTGTTGTGATATATTTCCTTAAATTTGTGGAGTGTAAAGTATTTGAGAAATGAAATCAAGTTCTCATCAAATGGCATGCTACATTTGCACACGTCCACATACATTTGCTGCAAAACATTTAGTACACGCTATGAAATCTCTATTTTGTTTATGAAATGGCTTCACTTTTTCCCCAATGCTGCATTAAATGCTTTATTGCCAAGCCTGTTTTTATCAAAATCTGCAAAGGTAATTTAAGTTTTATATACTCCTCGGCTTCACCTATAGAAAGACTCATGGTTTGTCATGATGCCAACCAACAGATTTTCAAAAAAATGTCATACATGAGACAAACATGGCATAAACAAAAGAGAAAATTTCTAATCATGAAAGACAACATGCAAACATAAAATGCGGACATTGACCTTTGGGATGTGACTTTACTCCTCTCTCATAACTAGTAGCTCGTCATTCCTAGAGATCAGTATGATTAGTAGAAGTTTCACACAGATCTGGAAAAAAAAATTAAATAGCATCACTATCGCATTAAATACCAGCCCATGAAGTCAGTTATATTATGCAAAAAGTACATTCTGGTGGAAGCATGTTTTTTAAACTTCCATTATGAAAATTTTCAAATGTAGACAAACGTAGAAAGAAGGGTATAACTGTACCCCAAGGCCAGCTTCAACAATGATCAACACTCTGCCATTCTTGTCTCATCTTTCAATCTTTTTTGGCTGGAGTATTTGAAAGCAAGGCCAAGGTATCGTGTCATTTCCCCCACGGCTATGGGGGCATTTCAAGATCTGCTCGGCGATATTCCACAGCTTGTAAGCGGCACAGTACTCTCGGCCTTTAATCCAAGGACCAGAACGGCAACTAGATTCTTTAATACATACCACTTTTCCAACTGAACGCGATTAATGCCAGCTCTATTGGAAAAGCCTATGGATTATTTTAGCTAAATAATTTATTTAAAATATGCAAGCCTTTGAAAGTAATAATTTTATATATCAGAATTTAACACCCCTGTAAGCGTTGGGAAGTCTGCACAAAAAGGTAAAAATGTTTTTACTTTGAATGTAAGCTAAACATTTCTAGATGCTGGATATCGTATTGATATATTGCATTCAAAATGGTTATGGGGCAAGTCTATCAGTCATGATGTTTTTAAATGTTAAGATTTAGTATCAAAGCAGAAGTGATGTACACAGAATATATTTATTTCTGTATTTATATATATACCTCAGTCTATTTAACAAATACCTCCACAGGCGTTCATTTATAATCTAGTGACATATTCCGTACCTTGAGTGGAACACAGCTGTGCTTTTAATCATGACCTTATCTCATGTTAAGATTCTAACCATTGGGATGTCTTCAAGACACCAAAATCGCAATTTGGAGAAGCCTGGGTTATGAGCTACAAGACGCTCCAGCAAAACAATCTAACGAACTTACTCTTAGATTTGGCCTCGGAAGAGATTAGGAGAAGAATGACCTGTCATTATCCTGCCTCACCCGCAAAGAACAGAGCGTATTTGGTCATTTTTATTCTATCCAGGGTCTAAAATTGTAACGCACCCACAGATTCATCTGCAATCCTACAACCATTCACTGAGATCTTTGTTTCACTCATCAAAAATGTGACACATAATGTTTATGAAAATCTCACTGATGTGTTATTTTAATCCAAACACAGTTATCTGAAATTTGGCATGTGTTTTCTCCATTTCTCTCCATTTATTTTTGTGTGCATGGGTGAATGTTACAGCATTAATATTTTGAAGGTTCTGTAAATGTGCCCTCACTTGTTTATGTATAATAATAATAAATAAGTCACAAGTAAGTGAAATGATCTACATTAAGTAGAAAAAAAGCAAAATTCATATATAAAGTATAGGAAGGGACTAAACTTCCACTAAAATCTCCAGTTCTACGAATATCTATTTTCTAGATAATTATTTATAATCCTAAAAGCAATATGTGAACATCCTAACAGCTTAGTATAGTGTCTTGCGCATGGTATACGCTCAGTAAACAGTTATTGTTTGACGTATAGTTTTATAACTTCCAATGCGTGCACACACACGGGCACACGGGCACATCTGTGAAACATTTAAACTGTGGCAATCGTGTCATAGCAAAGGTGTGTATATGCTGCATAATATAACAAGGTGAAGTATCACCTTTACAAAAGAATGTGAGTGTCATGTTCTATTAGAAATGTGCTACTTGCATTTTAGATTATGTTTGAGTGCATCTGGAGTTCTTCTATGATGCAAAAGTGTCACCTGTACACAGTTGTCTAAACCATCCCAATATAGTAAAACATAGTACTTCTTTGTTGCTGCATCATGCATTGGAGTTTTTACCCCTGATGTATCGCTTTAGCTTTTTCTTGCAAAACTTAGTTTGAAAAAACTCTCTTCCTTGTTACTGTGTTGTTAATTTACTTCAACAGTAGGTTTTGTGGGGGGGAGGTTGCTTTTTGCAGGGTGGGGGAGCCTAGTCTCTTTTTAGGATTAATTTATTTTCAGTTTTTAACTTATGAATGGTTAGAACATCCATAAATACGTTTCATGAGGAAACATAACCTCGGGAATTCACCCCGCTTCCCGCAGTAGCCGTGTGGCGATTCACACTTTGGAGTGGTTACTTTTGCCTCTCAACAGTTCTGTTTATAGCAGTAACTACTTAATCAGTTTTTACAAAAATCAAGTGTCCATTAAGAATTATCTAATCATGCTTTCTCTTCTACCAGCAACACTGTATGTATCTTAGGTTTATCTGTTAAGCTTGTACTTTCTCAAGGTTAATGTTAATTTCATCCCAATTATACAGAAGGAATGAAGATAGGTAGTTAATATTATTGAAATTGAGTGAAATTGCTGAACTTGGGAGCGGAGTCTTTCCCCAGAATCTTATTACTTGGGGCGACTACTACCATAACAGTTGGTGAAACTCTCTCGAGTCCTTTTGGAACATTTAAGCGAGTGTTCATGTAGCAAATGATTTGCATTTTGTCACAGACGATGATGCCATGTGCAAATCCTTTATGAGGAAAAAACAGGAAAACAAATATTTCAAATATTGCTTATCACATTTTTGATTATACCTTAACGCATATGCACATCTCTGGATGGTTTGAAAGACTTCAAAAACAATTGGGAAGTTGTGGCCACAAACATCACAAATTTCTACAAATATACCTGATATCAAAGAAAAAATTCACAAACTCCTGAACAATCCTGACTACATCATTTCACTGCATTCTTCTGCAAGCTCCGTTAAAACTGGATTTTAAACAGAAAGCAATCCAAATATATACACAGAGTAAGAAAAATTTACCTGTTCTGTCAAGTGGCAGATTTATGTCCTTGTTTAGTACCTTTTGATGACACACATATTTGTCTACAAATGTGCAGTCACTATTATTTTAAGGGCTTTGGTGCTAAATTTGATGCAATGCACGTAAGCGCATTATACTTCATTGCAAACGACTACTAAACGCTACATGTCTCAAGCTTTCACATTACTTAAAAGTATTCCACTGGCTGTAAATCATTGTCTTCACATATTTCCACTCATTTTTTCCCAAACATATTTTAAAAGAATGCACAGTTTGTACTCCATTCTCATAAATGCATTAAAAAAGTTTTCAAATGATGTAAGTGAAGAACCATGTTCAGTTCACCAGCTGGGAGGGCCAGTGATAACGTCTTTCAACTTTGCGTACAGTAAATAAAGTTCTGCTCATTTTTTCTAGCTTCTAAGTGTGTGCATGTGTTTAAGAATACGAGTTAAGTATTACTTTCTACCCTCTAAGCCACAAAAGAATTTATTAAATAGATACAGGAAAGGAACCTGAAAAATAATATCTAGCAGCCCTCCCCCAGCCAAACAAAAAAACTTCTAAAATTTCTTACAAAGTTAAAATCCCACCTTCTGCTGGTGTAGTGAATATTCAAGTCATAAAATGAGATTGTTCCTTCCTGGTCCAGAATAGAAAAGCCAATCTCTAAAACTTTTTGAAAAGAAGGGCTTTGCACTCTTTTAATTCTGAACAAGAATTTGGTCCCCAACAATTGGAAATCAAGAATGTTTGAATTCATTTAAAATGCGGAGGAAAGAAAGTGCAAAGAGGGAAGCACACAGCCCTGTGATTCCTGTTTTTCTGCTCTCTCACGGCGTCACCCCTCATTCAGCGGAGGCCGCAGAACCCTGTGTGGGAGGCGCGGGTTGCAGGCTGCAAACGAGATGCTGCGAGACGCTGCGCGGTGGAGGGGAGAGAGCGAGCGAGGCAGGGAGAGCGTGTACATCAGACACAGTACCTGATTTTTCACTGCACAGCTTGTCAGCTAGATAGTGTGCCTCCTGTGCGATAAGGGAGAATATTTCATCTTCATACTCTTCTATTATAGTTTCACACTGCAGAAACATAATGACAACATATGTGTATAGAGGCACACTCACCGGGCCCCTTGTTAGGAAAGACTTAGTAACATTTTATTAGCTAAAAATATGAAATTATGTAGCCAAGGCGGTCCATTTCTCTTAGCCCTTTTGCTTTAATACCTCATCGCATGGCATTAACCCTCTTCCCTGAATGTTAATTGCATCATTTTCCTGGGACTTAACTGATTAGTCGTGTTGAAAGACGTGACGCTCAGGAATAAACCTGGCTTTTTCTATTTGTTTCTCTTCCTTAAACTGGAATGCAAGTCCTGGGAAGCAATGGGCCTCCCATTTAGGGAGCTGAAAAGACTTAGTTTTTTTAATTAAAAAAAAAAATAAAGAACACAGCTCCTTGAAATGGTTAAACCAGTCTCCTTCAGATTTAACATAATAATCCACTTTGTGGCTTGAAAGTGTGAAAACAATTAAGCCTTCTCAGCAATCAAAACAAATGCACCTTCAATCTCACTGCGGAGAACACGTCTGATGGTTACGTGGGGAAGCTTCTTTTCACAGCATTTAGAGATTCATCCGAATTTCACTTCACTTTCCAAAAAACTCTGACATTTCAGAGAGGAGGGAGCTCAAATTTGCTCCTGCATTTGAAAATCTTAAATTCTAAATGGAGTATGTTTCTTTGTTAAAGAACTACAGGTTACACTTTTAGGAATTGTGAAGTCACTGAAAGGCATTCACTAGAGACTTGTAAATCATTTTCTGAGTTCATTAAGCAAGACTCTAACATTTTTAAATGGCATTTAAAAATATTTAAACTCCACTTTAATGTGTTTATTTAAAACCTGTGAAAGACAAACACACTTACTCATTGCCATTCCTATTCCACGGTACTTTTAACCCTGATTTATTGCCCTTACTTTTTAATTAAAATGAAATCTTCAAAAGTCAGCCAAAGCCTTTATTTCAAAGTTTTAGCATGCCTGACATTTTGGCCAATGTGTGAACTTAATACATTTTTAAAACAGGCCTGCCCATCACTTTGTCTGATTCAACAGCACTGAGTAAAATGAAATATATTGCAATATATTTTGCCAGGCACATTCTAGCAAGCCAGGGGCCAGCATCATGAAAAATAAACATTCTCCTGGAAGGAAATTTGGCATCAAGCCAACTCTCATACCTGAGCCTTTGTTTAACTTAGTTTGTGCTAGGACACTTGCATTAACTCAGGGGGAAGTCTCTCTCCTCCATGAAGCATTAGAAAAAAAAGATGATTGCGTCACTCTCCCTCTATCATTTGGCTATGAATATTTGAAAATGACGTTCGTTTTAATTTGTACTTTAACCTAGAAACCACAGCCCCCGATTCCTTATGTGGAAACCTGTGAGAGCCCTTCCTTGGCAACAGGACCGACAGAGACCACTCTCAAGCCCCCACACAAGCAAAATGGTTTGCACAAAACGTGGTGCAACTGCGTTTTCAAGTCACTGGGGCTTACGAACAGCACTTCCTGTAAAATATCACTTAAATGTCTCCATTGATCACCACAAAATAGCACAACCCTTACAGGTCTCAAAAGGCAAGTTACTAAATGCATGGTTAACACTTAAAAAGCAGCAGGACTACAAAGTAAACAGGTGACGTTTTAACGTGCATTTTGATGTTCAGTGTCTTGAAACTCAACAACAAAAGAGCACCAAACACATGTGTGCATCAGTCCTGTGATTCGTCTTCACAGAAGAGAGCTTACCGCGAATTTCAAAGGTCTGTAAGCATCAGAATAAAAAGAGAATTTTTTAAATTCTTTGTATATTTTGTCTCCTTTTCTTGGAGCGAATCTCTTGAAAGTTCTCTTCTTGGTCACAGGGTCCTCTTCAAGCTTGTAGTCGTTCATTCGCTCACAGACTTTATCCAAAAGGTCTGTTAGGAACGCCTCGGACTGGGCCAGGGCAAGCTAGGAAGAAAAACCCAAGGAGACTTGTCTTAATGCTAACACGACTTCAGAGAACTTCCAGTGAGTACATACGAAAACATACCACCCCCATCAACGCAGACACGTACTACACAATATTTATACTTTCCTAATAGTTATACGATTATATTATTCACATAATGTAAGGGGTTATCTTAAATTCCAGTTTTAAAAAGCGCATATATATGAAAGTGGACAGAAAAAAAACTTACATTCAGATTAGAAACTATACCTACACACATACAGTAATTTTTAAGAGTCATCGAACACGCAGAACAAAGCACGAAGCACGGAAATGGCTCTTGTCCCTGTACTTGTCAGCGCGCGCACGCTCAGGTCTGGTTCCAGGGCCCCCTCCCTTCGTGGAGAAGTTGGGGACGCCGAAAGTCTTGCTCTGCGTCGCTCCTGTCTGCCCCTCGGTCCCCTGGCCGCAGCTGCGCGGCGCCCGGGGCCGGGTGACGCGCGGCCGGAGGGACAGGGCTGCAGTGTCCCGCGCCCCCGGCCTCCGCGCAGCCCTCCGGGACCAGCTGGCGCGCGGCCGCCTGTCCCCGCGGAGCCCGGCGAATGCAGCGGGACCCTCCGGCCACCACCTCCGCCCCGGGCGCGGGTCAAAGAGCACCCTCGCCCTTGGTAACCGAGACAAAAACTTCGGGGCGTCTAGACAGGTCAAGGTGCAGGATGCTGCGTCCCCGCGGCTCCTTCCGGAAGGGGCGTGGAGCCGCCAAGGGCGCCCGGACCGCGCCGCAGCCCGCGGCCGTTGCGGGCTGTCCCCCTCTCCACCCTCCGCTGATCAAAGCAGGAAGTTTGCATGACAGCCGCGGAGAAAGGGGCTGAATCGCAAATGAACTCGATTTCTGCAGTGCTGATATGTCCAGCCTCCATTGTCCCCTTTCAGGCGCAGTATGAACCCTTCCGGTGCCAACGCTCGGGCGCACAAAGGGTCTCCGCGCTTCACCGCCATCTGGCCGCAGGTCTGATCTGCCAGAGCGGGGCATCAACTTGAAAGCGGGCGGTGGGTGTCGTTTGTGTTCTTCAAGGCGAGGGCCCGTTATCACCCACCCGGCGTCACCGCGGCCGGCCCCCAGTTGCAGTGAGGAGCCAACTTTGTAAAAACATTTGAAAAGAGACTCGGGAAGAGAGAGGAGGAGGAGGAACAGTGCCACCGGTTCCCAGCAGCTGCACCTGCCACGTGCACAGGTAACGCTGGCTCTCCTTCGCCCCCAAACTGCTTTCAAGGCCCACGCTTCAAGTTCGCGGTTAAATAGTTTATGGAACTAGGATGTAGCACCACATTTACTTACTAACTAAAATACCAAGTTTTTAAAGCTCATTAATGTTTTAGCTTTTTAAAATGTCTGCAGTCAAAACCTGTAACACGAGCGTCTCCAAGTGCACACTGCGAACACGAGTTGCCTTTATCTGTGCTTGGATCGGGCCTTGCAGGCAGCGTCAGTCGTAAAACACATGCAACACACGATACACGGATTCACAAACAAAACTGAGTATCTGTTGCTAATTTATAGAAACTAAGGATTAAACATGTATTAACCACTGGAAAAAGTATAAGATGCAGAGATGAATTCTTAAATTACGATTAATCAACGCAGATCATTAACAGAAAGATTATGGGGCGCTCCCCACCATGCGTGTGTTTTAAGTAATCTATCCTTATTTATCTGATACAGACAAAACATGTTCACGGTAGTTTCTGGGTGTCTGTCCACAGAACAGCATTTTACTTGAAAGTGAAGAGTAGAATCTGTCATTTAAAAAATCTAACTATAATCAAGAAATTCATAATCTCTCCCCCTTCCTCCTTCCCTTCTCTTTCCCCCATCTGAAAAGTAAACACACTTGACGATTGGGGGAGGGGAAGTCAGAGGTGCCAGGAGGGCGAGTGTCTGATGGCTGGGAGAGGGCTTCGAGCAACTCAGCCCTCCTGCAACACCAAACTCCGTCCTAATATAACACGTAGTTCTCCTTGAGTAGGGGCCACTCTGGAAACTATTTTTAAAAATTGACCAAACCTTATAAGCTGTTTGCAAAAATTGCTGAGCATGAAAGTTTTGATGAAATTACGATGTTCATGTGTGGAAGGCCCTTCACAACCTACTTCCTGGTGTTTTGAAAACAGTCTCCCATATTAAAACTTCCCACCAAACGGTGGATTGTTTTTCTTATTTTGAAAGTATGATTTTACATATTTGAATATAGTACTATTGTGCCTATTTTAACACAAATATGTTATTTCAAGGGATCAACGTGTGAATTTCTACAATTTTGTAACTCTATGAAGGCTGGCTGGCTTTTTGATGTAAGTAGCTAGCCTTTGGAGTAAACATTCTTTCAAAGTAGAAAATGTTTACTGGTGGATAGCTGAGGAGAACACTACGTGACAACGTTCCCTGGACACAGGATAGGGAAAACAGCCAATATGAGACTAGTAGAATTCATTTTACAGAAGATTAAAAAAATATTTGATCTTAAAATCTGAAAGCATCAGATTTTTTGAGAAAATACTTAAGATGCTTATACATTGCAGCTCTTTATACATTAAAATGTGCACGATTAGCGTTTAAAATGATACTACTAAGCTAACTACCTTCAGTAAATTTAAAGATTGTTCATAGAATAATTGAGCCTTTCCCCCCTTAAAGTGTTTTGATTATAAGAGCGCAGTAGGTATTGGAACAAGTGGAATAAAGCTAAGTTTCTGTACTGTGAGGATTTTGAACAGTACTCGTCGATAAAGCATCTCCTATCGTAATCTTACAGGAGGGCTGCCTCCGCCTCCAAGGACGTCTCAGAGGCACTAACCTCACCACAGTGTGAATGAAAAGGCTGCCATCCTTGGGTCAGCAGAAAACCGAGTCACTGGCACGCAGTTTTCTTATCTGCCATTGCTCTTACACACGGACTTGTTTGGGACAAGTTATAGATATAAAATGATCCCTGAGAATTTCATTACTATCTTAGAGGAGCCCTATCAAAATAAACCCCAATTTTTCCCAATTTTGAAACCCACCTAAGACCGCAAAGCAAACTCAGTATATATAGTGTCTGTCCTTCCATCTTTAGGCTTGCTCCAACCGTGTGTTGTTACGTGAGCGGTGCACTGGGCTGACAATACCCACACCCAGCGTTAAAATGGAAGAAAGGAGTCGAAAGTTCTGGCTTTGGTTTCTCTAGAAAACCGGGGCTCTGGAGTTTATTACAGACCACTATGACAGCACTTTAATAACAGCCAATTACAGGGTGTTGCCCAGGCTTGTTCATTACTGTGTCTCTGTTAATCTTGTAGTAAATTTCTTGCCTGATAGCTATCGCAGTCGGGCAGGAATACAATTATGTTACAGCGCACAATTGGACGCGAACACTCCCGTCGTGGTGTGTCTGGCTCTGCCATTACAGTCTGACAATTGCCAATAAACTCCGCTCGTCTTTACCATTAGTTTAGAGTGTCCTGCAGATACGAAACCAGTACTTGTTTAGGGACTGATAATTTCACATTATTGCAAAGATTTTCTTCTAGAGGTTTAGTTAATGTAAAATTTTAATTGCATTGTAGCAAATATTGCATCTAGTTTAATCACTAACTTTTCATCCATAAAAATTGAAATCACTGCTGATATTAGTTAAAAGTCAATATTTAGAAGTGAAAATTCAAAGCTCCTTTGCTCTAGGCTACAACAGGGGAAGTATGAATTCAGAAACTCTTATAAGCTGATGAGATATGTAATTAGCTTTTATGTTAATTGACTGCTATGAGTTTGTTGTATGACATTTCTTCATATAATATGCAAATAGCATTGACTGTTTAGTTTTATTAGACAATATAATTAGAAATCCAAAGAAGCTCATTTCTATGAGGAATAATAAAGGTTGGTAAATTTCCAGTGTTCTGTATATCAGAAAAAATGAATTGCATCTGTACTTAATCAATAAGAGAGGTTTTAGGTCGCCTTTTATGGGGAGCCAAAAGCAGCTAAAGTATAACAGAATTAACATTAGTGTTTCTGGGTGCCATAAATTCCATTGAAACAGGTGAATTTGTGCTGTCCATAAAACCTTGGGGGAAAAACACAAAGATTTCAGTACAATTGACCACAAACAACACAGTACATTTATGAAAGTAACATCCAAATTTTGCCTCCTATAATTTGAATGGAAATAAGTCATTTATTCTGCAAGTATTTCTTATTACTTATAGACATATGTCAATAATGTATATGCTTAGGTTGTAAAAAGAATAGTAATAAAAGTAAGAACAATGTGATTTTGGAGGGAAATTCTTCCAGAATTCAATCACATTTTTTTATTCTGGAGCCTATTTTCAACTTACTGACAACACAGAAAAAAAAATGCATGATGGATCAGTGTTAATGATTTCCAAATGGGGGTCCTCTAGCTCAATTTGACTTTTTCCTGAAGTTAAAAACCATTTTCCTTTCATTGTTGAATACAAAATTGTCACTGCCATTTGTTTTCCCATTTTAAAAAGTATTCTGCTAGTTAAAAAAAAAAAACTCTTTAATTTTCAAACATTTTAGGTAAAATGAAAAAAAAATACAATTACCCACATGAAAAATGCTACAAATTTTCAACCTCTGTTTAAAATCTTCTCAGCAAGGACTTTGGGCACCTGCTCCACACCGAGCTGCTGGCTTTGCCCTCCGGCCAGCACAGCTCGGAAGGATTTCGCTGGTTTCCAGAAAGCACCTGACAGGGAAAAGTGAGAGCCCGAGAGGACAGAGGCGGCAACATTGCAGCGTGAAGGGAGCACGGTGGGATTCGCTCACTCGCGCGACAAATATTTCCTGGGCCCTTCTGATGTCAAATACACTTCCCAATTCAGACTTTTTTAAAAAGGACTCTTCCATGATTCAGCATAAAAATTAAAATAAAATTTTTGAAAAAGAACATGTGCCCAGTGGTGGTCCAAGAAGCATCAATTGATGACGATATAACCCTTTGTCTATGACTTCAGCTAAAGATTACTTAAATACAATCTCTGTTTCCTTATCTTATAATTTTCTGCCCAAGAAGTATCTGCATCTTTCACCATCTTGTGCCTGGAAACACAATGGTTGAGAAGTGGTTATCTGTTTAAAGCCACCTCTGCAAAAACATGTCCCCAAATAAAAAATGTGAAAAGTCCCATTTTGGGGATCTGTTAAGGCATCTTCCAACTCTGTCATCTGCATACTTGTGGGCAGATGGCAAGATTTCCCTGTGAAACATTAGACACCTGTGAGGGAAAGGGTAAATGAACTGGATGATGACTAGAAGCTCTGGGTGCTTCGTAGCGCACACACACGATCACACGCGTGCACACAGACCACGCACACGTGTGCACGAGGCCGCGCACAGGCAGGGATTATGCAGAAGCGGCCAGCTGGCCTCGGAGCTGATGAGCAAACCAGAAAGCATTGTGTGGTTCCTGGATGGGGCTGGAGACGCTTCAGCCAGAGTGGCTGAGGGTTTCCTGACACGCTGCTCAACCCGACCCACCGTGCGTTCACCGAGGCAATGCCGCAGGAGCACCGGCCCATGCTTCAGGAGAGTCCCTGCTCACCCGGCCTCCGCGCCGCGTCCCAGTCTCCACCCAAGCTCCCAGGGACTCTTTCACATCCTAAGAACTGGCATCGATGGCCCAGACTGCAGGGCCAGCCTGCAGACACCTGCCACAGGAAATCTGACACCACCTGTGTGAGCCAGGGGACCACACCTAAGGGGCCTGGGGACAGCAGGCTTCTACGACGTGAGTCCCTCGCATCCTGTCCCAGAACACACGGGCTTGGGCGGTGGACAGGGACCCAACTGCCTGGGGAGTCACTCAGGGAAAGGGGATGTGCCACGACTTCTTCGAGGCGCTGTCTACGCAGGCAGGTTGGTGTTGGTGACTGAAGATGCTAAGACAGAGGAGAAAAGGTCTAGAACTGGGACGAACAGAGGCCTTTCCACAGCAGGGAGGACAGAGACTCTTCTCAAGGAACATTCCTCATTCCTTGGTTCCTTGTGGCTAGAAAGACAGCTCCTTCTTTAAAAACATTTTCCAGTTGGAAAGGGTAACGTGTCCACTTGCTTTCTTTTAACAAAATACAAAAGGAACAAGGTGGTGGAGTAAGAAAGGAAGCACATGCCCACCCTAGAACCCCGGCCCTGTCTTCTCCCCCAGAAACATTCCAGGTACACGCCTCCCTGTGTGAGCAAATGAACAAACAGGCGCGTGTGTGCACGTGTGTGCGTGCATGTGCCTGTGTCCCCTCCTCTTTTGACACAGAGAGAGCGTCACACGCACTGTTTAGGCACACTGGCTTGAGGCAGCCCAGAGATGAAACCCACTCCCATGGGAGACGGATTCAAAGATCGCCATCCGCCCTAAGGGCAGTTTCAAGAGAGGAGCTCCCAAAGGTTGTGAGTGATGGCGGAATATCACTAGAACATTTGCTAAAAATCAGGGTTTTTATTTCAAAATATACGGGGGTATAAATGTTTTTGGTTACATGTATCAATTTTGTCATGCTTGAGTCAGGGTTGTAAGTGTGCCCATCACCCAGATAGTGTTCATTGTACCAGTTAGTAGGTGTTACCCCTCCTCTCTGATTGGTTTCCACTGAGTTTTACTTCCCTCTGTGCACATGTGTGTGCTCATTGGTTAGTTCCAGTTGAATAGCAAGTACATGTGGTGCTTGTTGTTCCATTCTT
>CAUYSK010043892.1:0-15636 GCA_963575035.1 Avahi laniger | reverse complement strand
GCCTCTCTAGTGTGTGTCTGTTTTTGTTTTGTCTTCTTAGTTACTCATGCTTGCTGGGGGAGGTAGGGACATGCTACTTTCATTACAAAGACAAAAGTCATTAGCACCACGCTCTAACCAACTGAGCTAACCGGCCGCCTGCGATGCGCTGTTTTTCAAAACCATAACAAGAATGTGTTCCATGTCTTGGAGTTGATTATTCTGCTGGAAAAATGTGTGCCGACCAAGCAAATTCACCCGCGCTGAGCTGAGCTTTATTCTTTCTCCATATTTCTTCCATTTTTTGTTTGTTCTCTGACCCAAGGGACTAACGATAGCCCGTCCTCCCCTTTCCGTATTCTCAAGCCAAGACTATTTGTGCCTCAAGAGCCGTCCATATACCACAAATAGACACTCATTGATAGGTTCCGGGCAGTTTTCCAGGTGGCTCCTCTTCTAGCATCTCTCCTTTGGGCGTGTTTTTCTATGTTCCCAGCTAAGAGAAACCTCAAAATACCTCAAAGCAATCTTGTTTCCCTTGCTACATATACAGTTCTATTCACAGTGGCTAATAGAACGCCACAGGAAATAGATGAAGTGGAGGATACAAAGTATCTTGATTTGACATTTTAAAATCATGAATTGCTCAAATGTTGATAAAACAACCTGGAGATGCCGGGGATCGAACCCGGGGCCTCATACATGCGAAGCATGCGCTCTACCACTGAGCTACATCCCCAACTCTACAACATGGTATTTTGTAGCTCTCCCCAGTTCTTTGAAACAGACTTTTTTTTTTTTTTTTTGCCCCCAGAAATTCTGAAGTTTGCAGAATGCTAAGGCTACATTCTCATTTATTTAGCCAACAAAATCCTGAAACGGCTATTGAGACAGCACTCGTTGTCTTTCAAAGTGGAAAAAATCTTCCAGCCATCGGACGCTTGCCAAATACTTAACCTAGGCATACAACTAACTGCCTGGAAATCTGACAAGGAAAAGGAGAGTGGGACTCTTCTTTAAAAACTTCTTTATTTCCCTTTTCTCAAAGAAACCAAACACTGAAAACCAAGGCAGCTGAAACCAAGCACTAGTAAATCAAACAGCTCCCTCTGTCCTTTGTTTCACATTCAACTGCCCAAAGTATGTCGCTGAAAAGGTGATTCAATTACTACTCCCTTAAGTGCACCAGCGTCAAATCAGATTACATTCGAAGTGTTTTAATTGGGCCCAAATGTTGAATATTTGAGATATTTATCTGAAGATGAGCATTCTGTTAGTTTTTAACTGGACTGAATTTTATATAGTATAGTATTTCTCTGTACGTTGTGTATGGATAATATAGTATCTACCTATACATATATTGCGTTTATCTCATATATAAAGATAGAATTTGGGGAGATGTTAGAATTAATGTAATATGGTTAGTCCTTGGTCTTGAAGCAGACTCTCTTTGTGGCTGAGTTTCTATGCTAATAATTAACTTATTAACAAGCGTTTTCTGAATGACAAGCTCCTTATTGGAATCGCAGCTGAAACGTCTAAAATTATGTCCTAGTTCAGGTGTATAGATAAACAGACCGAAGTTAACGTGGTTTGGGTGTTTCCTGCAAATCTGCTCAGTTGGTAGAGCCTTCGCCTTTTAATCTGAGGACCCAGGTTTCAAGTCCCTGTTTAAATGTCACAGTATTTTTTTCCATTCCTTCATTTTTGTACCAGTAGATACACATGTCCCCTTTATCTGCGGGGGATAGGTTCCAAGACCCCAAGTGGATACTGGAAACCTTTGATAGTGCCAAACCCTGTATATGTTATGTTTTTTGGATCTGATAACCAAGATGGCTACTAAGTGACTGCAGTGACTGGCATCTATAGCGTCGATACGCTGGACAAAAGAATGACTTACACTCTGGGGTGACGGAGACAGTTCATCGCACTGCTCAACACAGCACACGATTTAAAACTTGTGAATTGTTTATTTCTGGGGAATTTTCCATTGAATATTTTCAGACTGCAGTTGAGGTTAACTGAGACTGCAAAAGTAAAACCACGGATAAGTGGGGACTACTGCAGTAAGAGAGAAAAAGGTAAGCGCAAGTCACAGGCTGATTTCCCTAAATAAATGAGGGAGTCCTGAGCAAGGCATAGGTCTCATAAACAAAAGGGGTTTGGGGATACATGATATCCATTCCTCAACAAGAGCTCCAGGGGACTGGTCAACTTTTGGAAATTAAAATAGGCAATCAGGAAGAGATGAACTAACTCCTACCTTTCCCTAAGCACAAGCTCTATGTTACCCAAAACCTATGTCCCCAACAGAGTACACAGAAAGTACCACTTTTATTAGAACATTTATTGAGAATAATCAATATTCTCAATGAAGAGAATCAATATTCTCAACAAGGAATGAATTATTTGGGGAGAGTGAATTTTCCTCCCTGGAAATGCTGGGGAAGTATTTTCTGTCTAAATGTGTTTTTAGCAATGGCAGGAGCGGCTGGAGGCACAGGGCCAACTTGACACATGCAGATGGGGCTTGGATGGGGCGCAGGCTCCCTGTGGGACATGGATGGGTAGTCTTCCTAAGGCAATAGCTGGTACTTTATTTCCACACCTTTCTGGGGCTGTCTGTCCTTGTCTCTGATCCATCTAATGTTTATAAGAAAAGTCTGGCCAGCAAAGGCACCTTTTTGGCTACAAGACTTGGTGTGTGTCACTTCCGTAAAGTCATTGAAGGTATGGCCCTGTAGGGCTCTCTGCCTGTACCTGCAGTTCTGTCTTGTGATGACATAAGTCCTGATGAGGACATAGGGGCTCTTTGGGGCCAGGGATATCTCTTTTATGCCTATGCCCCCATTTCTTCTCTAGGAACTTCCCACTGTGTGTCGTAATTTTCCATGGTTTAGTAGTCTCAGTAAAGGCAACTCTACTTTTACCTAGGCCTCTGTTCTGCACAGATAATGATAGGGTACTACCTTTTCCCAGAGAAATTTCTTGCCCTTTGCCTTTTATTCCAGGTAAAGGAAGACATTGCCAAAAGCAATTCATTGGTTTTCTAAAACAATTTTCAGAAGAATGCTGTCCATTCAGTGACAGGGTTGGGAAAGATTTGCTCCCAAGCATCTCCTCTAATGTCTTGAGCAGGATAGTTCTTCCTCCTGAGTTGGGATGTCCCCAACCCTGCCCTCCCTCCACCAATATCTCCTGTTTGGGGTTCTGAAGGGCTCACTCTCTCTGTAGCTTGTGAGGAATTCTCTTTCTGGCACTTCCATAAGACATGTTTAGGGCCACAGGGGTCCTGCCACTGCTCCATGCTGATCCTTCTGTCCTCCAAGTGGACATGTAGCACCTGGGGATCTATCAGGTTCCCACTGGAGATGCCCTGGGCCATGAGTCAGTGAGGCCTCGGAAGGCAGATTGTCTGAGGCAAAGAATGTGTCAGTGGGACAGCTCTGAGCTTGGCTGCACTCTTTCTCCAATTTAAACTTTAATTCACCCAACAGCTGATTTTTAAGGCCTGATGATTTAGGATCTTGGGAAGCTGATAATGTTGGTGGGGAATTTTCAATGGTCAGAGCAGTTTCTACTTTACTGGTATGCACATTTTATCACTGGGGAGCTGCTCCACTCCCCAGTTGTCAAGTTGTTGCTAGATTGTGATTGAAGGGCACAGAGCTCCTCTGCCTTGAATATCCCCCTCGACATGCTGGGAGTATAAAGATATTCTGAATTCTTCATCCGTTTGCCCTGAAGCCTTTCTACTCTATCTCTAGCGCTCATTTTCTTATCTGTTAGCTCATGTCCAGCCCCAGTTTGTCTTGTGGGCATCTTTGCGCTGCATCTATCAGCTAGTACAGCCTATTTCTGACTCAGTTTGTCTATGCTGCTGCGAGGTGGGGGCACAAAAGTTTGTCTGCCATCCTCAATTGCCTGGGCGTTCTCTGTAAGCTCATGGTTTGTATCAGAGGTTGATTGTCTTAGAGTTTTTGTCTTCCTTTGCCCACAGGTGAGGAGGCAGGGAGGGGATGATCCAGGCTGGAAACTGAATTTGTTGTTCCCACTTTTCTTCATGAAAAACTTTAGAGCTTCTTGTAGGGGGCTTGGAGATCCCTTCGTTGGAATTTGTTGTTCCCACCTGTTCTTTTAGGCTATGTCCCTGATACTTATTTACATCCTTCTTTTTTTTTTTTTTTTGAGACAGAGTCTCACTCTCTTGCCTGGGGCGAGTGCCGTGGCGTCAGCCTAGCTCACAGCAACCTCAAACTCCTGGGCTCCAAGCAATCCTACTGTCTCAGCCTCCCAAGTAGCTGGGACTACAAGCATGAGCCACCATGCCCGGCTAATTTTTTCTATATATATTTTTAGCTGTCGAATTAATTTCTTTCTATTTTTGGTAGAGACCGGGTCTCGCTCTTGCTCAGGCTGGTCTCGAACTCCTGAGCTCAGAATGATCCGCCCACCTCGGCCTCCCAGAGTGCTAGGATTACAGGTGTGAGCCACCGCGCCCGGCCCTGGAATTCTTTAAGTTACTATTTTTGTTCTGATTTTGCAGTGAGTATAGGCAATTGATAACTGCCCTTTTGATCATTATTATTTTAGTGTTTTTTAAATAGCGTTTTAGTTAGTTTAGAGATTATTTTGTCAGTGCCTCAAAATAGCCCTATAGATTAATCGCTAGACTGGTATCCTCTTTATATTGGTAAGTTTGTGAGTCACTTACCTTCTTTAGGATTTGACTTTCCCATAGGTAAAAGTTTGATCATTTGGCTACATTTAGCATAGGCTTTGTTATTAGGGAGATTTGAACTCCAAGCCTGTCTCTTTTATTTAACCTTTAAGCTTTCTGAGCCTCTATTTCCTGGTATATAAAAAGTAAAAAATAAAACATACAGTTTATTATATATATTTATATATAATATAAACATGTTTATTATGTTATATGTAAATGTTTTATTTACTTTTTAGATATTGTTTTACATATTATTTGTTATTTACTATATATAAAAAAAATATATAAATATATAAAATCTAGCAATTTCATTCCCAATGACCCATTTAAAAAAAGTTCTCACAGTGCCTGGAGCGTAGTAGTAATTATTTTGAGCATGTTCCAATAGTTTAGAAAACCATATGTTAAGTGTCATAATTCAATACTGTTTTTCATGACCTTGTATCATGGTTCTTTTTCTAAAAATTTTGTGCTTGTTCCTAGACAGAGCAGCTAATGTCTGTTATCAGGAATTTGATGTGCCTGCCATTTTCCCTATAGAACTAAAACAGTATCTTCCAAACATTGCCTACAGCTATGACAAACAAAGGTTAGTCTTCTAAAAGAGCATTTCCTATCTTACGTGGTACTTAAAAAAATATTTTCTAAGAAAAAGCTATAGAGAATTTGGGGTAAGATATTTTTAGTGAAAAATTATAAGTAACTTAGATTTTTTATGTTTATCACACCTTAATGTGTTAATGTAAATATTTGAAATTTAAAATTTTCCTTTAACTTAGCTTATTCTACTTATTATTATCCATTGTTATTCTATGTAATACTTTACAAGTATTGACCTTAAAGTTTTTTTCTTATGATTCTGTTGTTTTTCTTACCCACAAAATTTTCAAATACATTTTTACTTTAATCATTTAAAGTATCATGTTCTCTACCTCACAAGAAAGCACCCAATTGAAGAAAGAGGCCAAATTACACTATTTCTTTTGCCCATTTCACTATTTGGTTCTGAAACCTAATAGTGAAAAAAAGGACTATATCCAGAAGATATTTTAATGTTACATATTTTAATGTAACATTTATTTTCTGCTTATTAAGTGGAAAGTCTGCTGAGAATACTCGAATAACAATTTTTAAATATAAGTAATTCTGGAGAGCAAGTTCTTTGTTAACAATGCTGTAGGAATATATAATCTTTTCACTGAGTTGCTAGCACACCTTATTTTACATAGGACCTATTAAATTATCCTTTTAAGATGAATGATTTTTAAAACTTGGACTATTCACTGTACTTAAAACTTGATAACTTTTGTGTCTCTACATGTGTGTGTTAGAACAATTAGGTTTTTTTAGCTATGCATTCTAGGGTATAATGTCATTAGAACTTTGAAGATGTATATATAACAGTGTCTTACTGTGTCCAGAAAAAGTATTTTTTTTAATTCCAACTAATTTTAAGTAATGTTTCCATTTTTTAGAATACAAGATACAAATTAATAAAAGAATGTTAAACTATAATGTCATTTTAAAATCGTTTTTGTGATACCAGTTTTGGGGGCCTAAAAATAGAAACAGAGTTTTCCAAAGAGGTAGTCAATTGTATAAACCTATTGATTTGTGGTCTTTTTAACAATATAGACATACTCTACTCTAGACTACCTGCATCAGGGATAAGAACTATTTCCTCACAGAAATCAAATGTATAAACTAAAATGTACAGAACCTGAGTAGAGAGAAAGTTACATCTATAAAACCCATACTGATTATATTAAAAATATGAGCTTTTATCTATCAATATTCTTACCTTTTGTATATTTGTTTGTTTTCAGCCCACTTCGATGTGTTGTTCTTGTTGCACTTAGGGACATCAACCAAGGAGAAGAGTTTTTTTCAAACTACTACACAATTGTCAGCTAACTCTGAATTAGAAATTAGGTTTTCTACTCAGTTATCTAAATGTTTTTTGTTAATCAGTTCTCTGAGTTCCACCTGTAGAACAAATATTTTGAGACCTAATTGGAATAGGAATGTTTTGTTTTTGTTGATATTATGTTCCAATTTCATGATAAAAGCTATTTGCTTCATTACAGTTTCAAATTTGTAATGCAATTCAAATTTTAATTGGGCTTCACCTAAATACACAATAGCTTATTAAATTAAAACCTACTACTTGAACTTATAATTTCAATTTTTCTTTTATTTTGTACAGCTCTGTGGTGGTTTGTAAAAATTTTAGCCAAGCACCAGTAATTTTTGTAGTACTGTTGATGTCTACAAACTTATGTAAAAACTTTATTTTTACACAATCAAGTAAAAAATATCTGTTGTGTTGCTATGAGTAAATTGGTGTGTGTATGTACAATTTAAAGGTTGTTCTAGCTGGGTAAGAGGAAAATGTGAGGTCCTTATACTATTTACTCTTTGAACATTTCCACACCAAAAAAGATTTAAAAAAAAAAAGAGCAAGAGATCGTTTTCACGTGGGAATACAGTTAAAAGATTGTGTCAGTGGGAGGAATACCTATTCCCCATGTCTCAGGCTTTATGTGGAGGGCTTCCATTTGTAATGCTCATAGCTGCTCTCTCTCCCCCCAGTGGAGGAAGTGACTTTCTGAGAGTATGTTTGGAGAACTAGGCACCAATGGCCCACACCCTTCTAGTTCCTTCTCTGTAGACTCTGCCTGCCAGCAGAAAGAATGTGTCCTGGGCAGTTCTCTGCCTTGTGCAGGGAGCAGCCGGTAGCCAGCCCAGCCAGTGCCAGAGTGAGTCCGCTTCAGAGGTGGAGTATTAGCAAGCCAACCTGGCCAGAGCTCTGAAGCCATCTTCCCCAGAATTTTATTAGCAATAGTTACTTTGATCTCCATTGACCTGACTCCTGCTCCAGTTCTCAGGTCTAAACTTGGATAGGAAGGAGGATGTTATTTACTGGGCCCCTGAAATCTTCATGGAACCTGTATAACCAGATTCTGACCACCTTCACTGCTGTGCCACCAGCTTTACTCCCCTAGTTTATTGCAATTTCAGTAGCCTCCTAATTGTCTTTCCTCTTTCCATACCTGCCCTGCTTACAGAATACATCACCCAAGAGTGATTCTTTTAAAGTTAAAGTCAGATCTTGACATGCCGCTGCTCAAAATCCTCCTCCTGTCCTGGAGCAAATGAAGTCCTTCACGTACGTGATCTAGCTGCTCTAGCTGCTCTTTACCTCAGATCTGCTCTGCTGGTTGTCACCTTGCTCATTCCATCCCAGCCACACCTGCCCCCTGGCCACTCCCTGAACCTGCCAGGCACGTTCCACTTCAGGGCTTCTGCACTTGTTCCTTCTGCCTGCAAAGATCTTCCTCCAGACGGCCACATCGTTTGTTCTCTCCTTTCCTGTCACCTCAGAGAAGAGGCTTGCCTAATCACCCTATTGAAATTGCAGTCCCTGGCTCCCACCCCAGTGCTCTGCATTCCACTTCCCTATTTTTCTCTGTAGCACTTACCACCAGCAGGCTCAAAAAGCACACTAGTGATGGAAATTATGGTCAAAATGACTTCTGGTAGCCTAGAAGTCACTAGAGATTATTGTGCTTCCACAAGGCTTCTTCCTCCCTCAAAGCCTGAAGTTACTGTGTAGCTCTTATGGGGCACTTGGCTGCTGCCTTGGCTGTATTCAAATACTGTGCTTGTCCCCCCTCTGGAGGTGCTTTTGTGCATGTGACCACCACACAAGCCCCCCACACTGAGGCCCTTTCGTGTCTGAGAATGAAGGAATATGGTTTTAGACAAGTAACCAAAAGCAGAGGAGTGAAAGTTTTTGCTTTCATTCTATCCCTCTTCTTGGCCTTGTACAGAATTTGGATATTATGTGCAGTCTGATCACTGCATATTAAGAATGGAACTAGATAAAGTTCTGGTCACAGAAAATGAAATATAGGGACAAACTTGTGAACTTAGGCTAAGGCAAGATCTTTAGCTTGAAATGATGAAGGTTTAGGAACGATGTGACTAGGTAGGTTCAATGAAACTATGAATAGCATAGATAAGGAAGACTAGTTGAACATAGTCTTGTCAAATAATACTTGATCAAGTTTCAGATACCATGTTTTCCTAAAAGACCCAGTTGCTTAGAACAGTGTTTGAAACATAACATTCAACAAATGCTTCCTGAATTAAACCGGAAATATAATCCTTACTTTAAGATGGTTAGAATTTTATAATAGATGGAAAGCTACTATAGAGGATTTAAAGAAAACTTATCTACCACCTTTATTACTTATGTATCATATGTCTTATTTGCTGCATGTAAAACCAATTTAACAGGGTGTGTAATATTAGCTATTTGATATAGCTTAAGATTCATTAAATAAAAAATCTATTTTTGGCAAATACTCACACAAACCAAGAAAAAAAAGATTTCCAGATTTTTATTTCTGGAACTGTACACCAGGTATTAAAGTACAACAAATACAAAATAATGCTCAAAAAAATCAGTGTTTATGTACAAATATTAAAATCAATGCAACAATAGCAACTTCCTCTTGAACATCTGATACTAAAACTTGTTCTGATTGTCACTAATTTATCTCATACTCACAGGGTACTTATTTCAAACTGGGACAATTGGAATCACTGGTCATCTAAGAGGAATAATATCTACCATATTTAACAATAAAACTAATAGTTTCCTCCTTTTAGTGAAAAAATTAGGAACTTTTTAAAAAACATAGTAATGTCAATATTTTTATAAATTATTTCAGTTCCCATTTGTAGACAATGTGCTTTGAAACTCTGGGCAAACAATCTCCTTGGTGGTCAGGTTTATTTGTTAGTTTACATTCAAAGTTGAAATATTCACTAGAGACTTTGGTTAAATTAAATAGTATCGCTATGCACTATCAGATCTGGCGTTCTCAAATATTTATGACCCTCAATTTTAAAAATTAAAAAGGAAACAATTGCACAATTCTTTGACCTAATTGTACAGATTTTAGTATTATTTAAACAGTATTCTACATCCTTCAAGTAAATTCAGCAGTTGACCATGACAAGAGGAAAACTAAACATTTAAAAAGCTAGCGTAAAAAAGATGAAGTACAACTAACAAAAGTAAAGTATTGCTATAATCACAGCACCAGTTACACTTCTAAATGAATCCAGTCCTCTTCAAATTCCCTGTACATTAAAGATATATCAGCCAACACTGCAACTGCTCACCATGAATTTTTGGTTTGTTCATACAAAAATAATGCGGCAAAGGAAAAAAAACAAAGAATTTATCACAGTTTGTTATAAGAATTGTGCTTAACACTTGATAATAAAGGCATTATTATTTCTTCATATGATTATAAATCAGTTATTTTCATGCTTTCAAACGCAATTCTTTTAATAAACAGTAACAAATTCTGTTAAGATGTTTAAACGGAGAGAAAAAACAGTAAATCCAGCTTTTAAAAGAAAATTCAATAAATAGCTATTTTACATGGATAAAGTCATAGTGGTACAATTTATGAATGTCACATCAAGCATGCACAAAAATGGTATTATACATGGCAGAAGTAGTCAGAAAATATTGAATTAGATCTAAAAAGATATGAAGAATTTACACTTATATACAAAAATCTTGCAAATTATTGCCTCATTTTAACAAGGAATTAAAAGTAAACGTTACCAGCTAGTTAGCACTCTCTAAGAGGCTAAAATCGGATTGGCATTTAAAAATCTATTAAACTAGCTGGAATTTATTTTTCTCTCATACCATTTTCTGGATTTTGGTCAAAAATCTTTATTTAAATAACTAAAGTGTCCATTCAACTTGCTGATAATCAAAACTTTAGATAAGAAACACTGTTTCCATCTTATATCAAGATCCCAGCAATGCATAGATAAACTGAATATATTACTGCATCAGCTACTGAGAATGGGCATGTTCATTTAAGTGCAACTGGTATTAGCATTCAGTCATCTTTGTGTAAATTATTTATACAGACCAGCCACTGTAAACCCAGAGTGAAAATTAAAGTTATAACAATGGAACATTATGGCCAGTATCTTACTAAATTATAGAAAGTGTACTGATTTTTAATAAAAGAAATAAGGTTCAAAGTTTAGCACAACCAACACAGCAATAAGAAGCTGACAACCTTGGATAAAAATATTGGAAAGCAACACAGAGCCCAGGCTACCCATTATTTACTGTGTGCATACAGGAATGCTAGACTTCAGATGTATAAATTAGAGACTGATTTTAAGTTATTAACTACTTTTGTCCACTGTGCTAAACTAAATTTTATAGTAAATGTGCTACTGCGTAAACACTTCAAAGCAATCTTCATTAAAATGCTGCAAAGAAAAACAAGAATACACATCATCCAAAACTAAGGATGTCATTGCAGTTCACAGTTTGTATAATAAATACCCTCCCTTTCGATCACTAATCACTACGTCCTATCTACTCATCAGCACAACCTTGAAGCAACTTACACTTAAAAATATTAGCAATGTAGCCAAACATTTAAGTTTTTTGCAAAGCAACACAACTAGTAAAAATCAAAAATTTTAATTAAGATGGTGCCAAAAAAAAGGAATTTTGTATTTAACTGTACTATAAAAGCAAAGCTTATTACATTCTAATACTGTTCACATATTGTTTGATTCGCCTTATAACTTAAAGAGGCATGTCTACAGAGCAAAAATGGCCAAAGTTTATGACAATGGCTTCCCATTCACAATGTTTAGAATAAAAATAAAACTAAGATACATCTGAATGTTTATCACTTTTTAAAACTTAAAGTGGTAACGTACCATTCTATTTCAGATAGGAACTCACATTTTTCTTGCCAAATGTTCAAGCTAAACAAAAAAGCTTAAATATACTTCAAGGTTCTACTGCTTTATGTATAAAATCTAGAAGTCCCTCTAAATATTAACACTTTGAACTGCAGTGCTACGAACAACTTAAGAGGTGTCCCAAAATGTAAACCATTGAGTGGCAACATCCGAGGCTTTGTAGACTGCGCCTCTGCAGGTCAACTGCCTCAGGATAAACTAAATTATCAATGACTGGTATATGATTTTTAAGATTACAATCTTAAAATGGTGGACAAAACCCCATCTGAATACCACATCTTCAAATACCATATTTTTAGCCAATAAATGAAGTTACACAGAAATCTCCTGGCAGTAAAATGGCCAATTCTGTGTAAGGTAGCCCTGGTCTAGAATTTTGAAGCAGGATCCAAGCAAGTGTCTTCATAATTTGCACACAGTTCCTCGTGCTGGCTTCCATAAAGATGGACTTGCTGTTTTGTAAACTGAAGTGCTCTAGTTGAATAACATGAGAGAAGTTTCCATTTTAAAAAAATCCTTGCATGTTTGTGCAGTTTAAAGAAACCTACCCCTGCTTTTATTAATTAAGAAAATAAAACCAAAAAAATGCTACATTGAGCAGGGATCGGGATCGGTACCTGTAAACATTGTTATTCCACTGCATCCGTTACGGCAAAAGGAATTTACATGAAAAGAAGCCACACCATTCAGTTCAGAACATCTGTGCTGGTTTTGAGCTGGTGGCCTCTGTCTACAGGTTTTAAAATTGGGAGTGAGGGCAGTGGGGAACAGAAAAGAATAGAAAAAGAAGGGAGTGGGGAAGAGGTATTGGGGATGAGGAAGAGAGAAGCAGAGCTTAAAGCTGCACCACAGAGTTCAATCTTAGTTCCCAACTCTGCTGATCATAGTTCATTTCCACATTTATGGATTGAAAAATGAAAATACTCTTGATAAATCAAGATATAGTTCTATATATACTGACATCACTGATGTCATAGTGAAAAAGGTTCAAACTTCCAGTGAAAGACTAAGCAAACCTGATAGCTCCCCTCAAGTTTACTGGTACTGAACACACACTGTTTCTGGGCTCCTTCCCTGCGTCACTCAGAGTGAAGGGCGGCGTGCTGATGCAGAGCGTGGGCACTGATGAAACCATTGGTCTCGTTGGCAGACAGACTGCCAAAGTCAGCCACAGAAACAGCCATTTTGGCACTGGTGATGTGATGTGTGTGATTTTCAAAGTCCACACCCAGATTATTTACAGAAACCTCATTCATAAAGGATTCAGGAACGGCAATGCCCATTTTCAATCTCTTTGCTGGTCGTTCTGACTCTTCACTGCACATGTTCATGGGATTTAGCTCCGAATGATAAAATCCAGTCTCAAATAAATTAAAACAATCACTTTCCCCATTGCTGGGCAGGGTGAGTAACTCTTCTGTTACAACAGGCACATGATTTACTTGTCCACGGGGTGTGTTGCCCAGTGGAGGAAAGCTATCATCCAAACAATTCACATCCGTGGGGTTGCAGACAGTTGCTACACTGTTGGTCAAAGCTAAAAAGAAATAGAACATGGTTAAGTGAGTGGTCCTGTAATATGAAGCAAAGAGGACACAATTTTCCAAGACCTGTACTAAAGAACCCAAAAAGATCTTCACTTTACCTGTCAAGTCACTGGCAGTGAAAGAGTTGAGAATATTCAGCTGTTGATCAGGAATAGGCTCAGGCCGGTTAGAAGTTAAGGCTGAAGAATTTACCGTCCCACCCAAAGCTTCTGTTTCGTCTACCAAACGATCCATATAGTCCCTGAAAAATATACCCCAATAATTTTATGACTGCGTATCATGATTTAAAACAAAAGTCACTGACGTCAAACCCATGGTACTTACGTAACTCCGGGGTGATGATAATATCGTTTCTTTCCAAATCTTGTCTGTTGAGCAAAGTAATCATAACGTTCAGACTTCTTCCACATATAGTAGAATGCTACACATTCAGCAACTGTTCTAGTTCTCACCTAATAAGAAAAGTTGAAGTTTAAAAATAAAACAACAAACTCAACCCATTTTTAAAGCAATTTTTCCCCCTACAACACTGCAATTTCAATCCATGAGTCTTTATTTTCTATCCTCCCAATTACGAAATTCCAAACACTTTTATTTGTGAAATGTCTTTACTTTTAATAATGAGGCCATATTCAAAAGCCCGAAGTTGTTTTTATAAAAATTAGAATGTATTAGTTTATTAAAAAAGTACGCATCCTGAAATTCCCTCACACATTTACTAAAAATCCTTAAACACTGGCACTTTCTTTACTTTTCTTCATTGAACTCTCACTGTGACTCTGATTATAGTGAGGGGTTCTTAACTTTGGACTAATCAGCCCCTGAGGGGTCCATGAATGGATTTCATTGGGATCTATTAATTCCCAAAATTATATGCAGGTACACTTTTCTGGGGAGAAGGAATGCAGCCTCATCAGATTATCAAAGAGTTCCATTATCCCAAAAAGATTAAGAACCCTTGGCTAAGGAATCAATAATCTATAGTATCTGGAATTTAAGATTATTTGCTAGCTAAAGGTAGGACTTTTTCCCTCCAACATGTGTTTGGCTCTCACCTCCAACAGACTTTGGTAATAACAACAACAATAAAATTTGAGCCTCACCAACTTGGCTCCACACTCAAACTAGGGCTCCTATAACCACATACAGCCACAGGCATGAGTTCAGATGTAGGAACAAAATCCTTTATCCTTATCCAATAAACACTTTTTCCCCTGCTTAATCAGTACCCAATAAAGAAGCTTCTGTAACTCTATCCCAAATTCCTGAGCAAGTTGTTGATATAAGATCACTAATATAGGGACAAGCTTTTTAAACGAAGAAATATAGTATACCTTTTCAATAAACATCATTAACTATAAGTCTTCACAGAGAATGCAGGCTGTGGCCACAGACCTTTTCTGTCTTATTCACTGATATATCTCTAGTGGTAAAACAATGTCTGGTAAGTAGAGTGGAAGGACATAATTGTTTTTGGAATGAATGGAATAAATTTCATAAATCATTACAAAACTGATGGTTTTATTTTTATTTAAAAAGACAACCCAGACTTCTTTAAAAATGTTTTATCTACTCATCTCATCTTTGAGAAAACATTAGGTTTTCACATGTACAGAAAGTAAGAAATTTTAAACATCCTACTGGAAGGTCTAGCAACTGCAGTAAGACAAGAAGAAATAAAAGGTATACAGATTGGGAAGGAAGACATAAAACTGTCTCTGTTCACAGATGACGTTATTGTCTATGTAGAAAATCCCAAAGAATCAACAAAAAACTCCTAAAGGTAATAAGCAATGATAACAAATTTGCAGGATCCAAGGTTAATATACAAAAGTGAATTGCCTTCCTATATACCAATAATGGCAATTGAAATTGGAAATTAAGAACACAATACTATTTACATTAACACCCTCAAGACTTAAATACTTGGGTATAAATCTAACAAAATACATGCAAGATCTATATGAGGAAAACTACCAAACTCTGATTAATCAAAGAAATCAAATAAGAACTAAATAAATGGAGAGATATTCTATGTTTATGGATACATGAACACAGACTGACATCTCATTATTAAGATGTCAGTTCCTCCCAACCTGATCTACAGATTCAGCGCAATTCCAATCAAATTCCACCAAGTTATTTTGTGGATATCTACAACCTAATTCTATATGGAAATGCAAAAGACCCAGAAAAAGATAAAGTCAAAGGACTCATCTACCTAATTTCAAGGCTTATTATAAAGCTACAGTAATCAAGACGGTATGGTATTGGGAAAAAACCAGACAAACAGATTAATGGAACAGAAGAGAGAGCCCAGAAATATACCCACATAAATACAGTCAACTGATCATTGACCAAAGAGCAAAGGCAAGTCTATGGAGGAAGAAGGATAATCTTTTCCACAAGTAGTGCTACAACTGGACATCCACATGCAAAAAATGAATCCAGATACAGACCTTACACCTTTCAAAAAATTAACTCAAAATGGACTATAGATCTAAATGTAAAATTCGAAACTATAAAAGCTCCTAGAAGATAACAGGAGTAAATCTC
>CAUYSK010043891.1:0-10045 GCA_963575035.1 Avahi laniger | reverse complement strand
AAACCAGCCTGAGCAAGAGTGAGACCCCGTCTCTACTAAAAATAAAAAGAAATTAATTGGACAACTAAAAATATATAGAAAAAATTAGCCGGGCATGGTGGCACATGCCTGTGGTCTCAGCTACTCGGGAGGCTGAGGCAGGAGGATCGCCTGAGCCCAGGAGTTTGAGGTTGCTGTGAGCTAGGCTAACGCCACGGCACTCACTCTAGGACAACAGAGCGAGACTCTGTCTCAAAAAAAAAATAAATAAATAAAAAATAAAAGTACTCTTTTTTTTCAGCTACCTAATCAACCTATACATTTTAACTTGGATGTTCCTATCTTCTAAAAATGAAAGGGTATATGTCTATAGAGCTCTATAGAGTTGGGCCTCTGCATCTGTGGGTTCCAGATCCATGGATTCAACTAACCGCAGATTGAATATATTCAGTAAAAAATAAAAATAAAAAATAACAATAAAATAATAAAAAATAATATAAATAGAAAATAATACAGTATAACAATTATTTACATAGCATTTACATTGTATTTGGTATTATAAGTAATCTAAGGATGATTTAATGTATACAGGAAGATATGCACAGGTTATATGCAAATATTACATAATTTTGTATAAGGGACTTGAGCACCCACAGATTTTGATATCTGCAGGGGTCCTGGGACCAATCCCTCACAGATACTGAGGGGCAAGTATATTTAATTGTTACTTTGAGTATATTAATAAAATACATCTCAAATTATCTTGGGTCATTTTTAATACAGCAATTTTTTAAATCTAATCAAAAGGAGCCCATTTAATAACAATGAAAATAATGTCTACTCAAATTTTTCTTTCCTTATTAAAATGTAATTAAGTTATGACTATATTTAGAGCTATTTTCATTTCAAAGTATTTGTTTTTTTATCACAGCAATGTTACTAACTTCTAAAAACCGGTCAATAACAGATTATGTTCAGTTTTTTTGTTTCTATCCATTATCATTTTTGTGAATTACCCCATAGTGATCAAAACCTTCAGAATGTGGTATCGAAAACAAAGATGGTGTAACAGTCTCACCTGTGAGCCACACTGCCCTCTTGTATCTCCTGTACAAATATTCCGAGCTCTCCCCTGTTTTCACTCCTTAGTCCTACAACACTAAACCCAAGGCCTCCACATGGAGGTTTGAGGAGCTCAAAAACTTCTACATGGCGACCCTGTTCAGGAAATAAAGCAAGATATAAAATTAAAAGCCAACCAATGCAATGACACTCATCTTAATAGTGGTATTACATTTTTTTAAAAAAAAAAAAAAAGAAGAAAGTGAAAAAAATTTTCCAGAGATAATTTTTAGCACTCATGGCATAGAATGGGAAATTTTATTTATCTTGAAGAATATTTCTAGAATATAACACATTATACTCAATTTAAATTGTGATATTAAAAAAATATAACATAAAAATCTGAGGCATCTAAACTCTTACAAAATTGACTTCTTTTTGACTGCAATTTTTTCAGATGTTATAAATGTCACTATAGTCTTCAGGACTTGATAACATTCTTAAGATATTATAGACTTTATCATAACTGACAGGAAAAAATATTCTTACCTGGGCCATATTTTTGATCAGCTGATCAAATTCATCACAAGCAGATTTCCCATTGATGTGTGGAGTCCCAGATCCTGTAAGTGCTTCCAGATTCCCACTATTTGATGATAATAAAAATGATTCATTTTGCAGAGTAGGAATTACAGCTGGGCTGAGATGAGGAATGTGAGCATATTCAATATTTGAAGTTGTTGAAGTTGCAATGTTTACCTAAGAGTTATGCAGAGATTATTAATAATTTTGACATTCCATAAACCATTTCATAGAAAACATCACAAGAAGGGTAATAAGGAAGTACACATGAAATTTCAAATGTCCACACCCTTTGATCTAGTAATTCTATTTCAAGAAATTGACTTCAAGAAGAAAAATTAGAATAATACGCAAAGATGTTTGTACAAGAATGTTCAATGGTAGTGCTATTTATTACATGGAAAAACAGAAAAACCATCTTCCCTGTTCAAATTCAGGGTGCTCATTAAAACATATATATAAATATTTACATCCATAAGCACATTTTTTTGTCTCAATCTCCTAGGAAGTAACCTCTACACTCCCGGAATTTCCCAAGTGATGGGGTATCTTTGTTATTCAGGGTGAGCCACAAACCCTGGGTCTAAGTTCAATCGTGTGGGCAATTAATCATAAACGTGCCTATGAAGTAACACCCGAATAAAAATTTTGAACATCAAACTCAGGTGATCTTCCTGGATTTACAATACTGTCCTGCTGCCACATATATGTTTCAGTCAAGAATCGATCACATATGCAATGGTGGTCCAATAGGATTATTAGGAAGGTGAAAAATTCCTATCACCCAGTGACATCATAGCTATAACATCACAGCGTAACGCATTACTTACGTGTTTGTGGTGATACTGGTATAAATAAACCCACTGCACTTTTTCTCATTATTTTAGAGTATATTCTTTCCACTTATTAAAAAAAAATCTAACTACAAAACAGCCTCAGGCAGGTCCTTCAGGAGGTGTTACAGAAGACGGCATTGCTCTCGTACGAGACGACAGTTCTGTGTGTGCTACTGCCTTTGAGGATCTGCAGTGGCACAAGAGGTGAGGTGGACCTCTATACCGACCCTGTATAGGTCTAGGCTAATTTGTGTCTTAGCTTTAAGCAAAAAATTTTAAAAAGTGAAAGAATAAAAAATAAATAATTTTAAAATAGGAAAATGCTTATAGAATATGGATATAGAAAAAGAAAACATTTTTGTATAGCTATATTGTGTTTGTGTTTTAAGATAAATGCTATTATAAGAGTCAAAAGCTTAAAAAAACTAGAACCTTTAAAAAGTAAAAAAAAGTTACAATAAGATAACTGAAGAAAGAGTTTTTTTATAAATTTAGTGCAACCTAAGAGTCTAGTGTTTATAAAGTCTACAGTAATGTACAGTAATGTTCCAGGCCTTCACATTTACTTACAATTCACTGATTCACCCAAAGCAACGTATAGTCCTACAAGCTCCATTCATGGTGTGTCTTACACAGTTATACCATTTTTCATCTTTTATACTGTATTTATACTGTACCTTCTCAATATTTAGATATGTTTATATACATAAATACTTATCATTGTATTATAATTGTCAACAGTATTCAGTACAGTAACATGTGTGGCTTTGTAGCACAGGAACAATAGGCCATACCATATAGCCTAGGTGTGTGGTAGGCTACACCATCTAGGTTTATGTAAGTAAAATCTATGGTGTTCACATGATGGCAAAATGTCTAATGGTACATTTCTCAGAATGTATCCCAGTCATTAAGCAATGCATGACAGTATTCCATGCATATTGTCACATATGGATTCTGGGAGGGTAACGCTGCCCCAGTAAAATGAAAGCTTCAAGTTTAGAACCACCCCATATTCTGTACTATGCATCACATCCTTTGCCTATCTTTAACTATATCCTCTTCCTATCTATAATAGACCATAACCTTCAGTATAATAGATTTCAGTTAATTCTCTAAGACACTCTAGTGAATTATGGAACCAGAGGGTGGTTTGGGGAACTGCCCAAACTTGCAGTTGGTATTAGAAGTGAGGGTGGTCTTATGTGTACTTTACCCTTTAACTTTGTAGCTGGATCTTAATTCCTTGCAGTTGGCGTCAGAAGTGTTAGGCAGAGTTAGCAGTCTGGAGGACTGTGTCCTCAAACTTTGCAGTCTGGCTAACTCTAGGTACAATGACGTAAGTAACAACAATGAAAAGGATCATTTCATTTTTGGAAAAGATTCTATAATTACTTGTGTGTGCCTGTTATAAAGAGGTCCAAGTTAAATCTAAATAATAGATAAAACAGTACATTCAATCCTAATTTCATATTTCTGTCAGGTGTCCAGAATATGACTTTTTATCTGTAATTATTGATCAGAAAGATTACATCAATGATGTCTTTGGATCACTCTCTAACGTCATCTCCTCGCACTCTGTTCCTCACCCACTTTGTTCCAGCTACACTCACCTCTTTACTATTCTTCAAACTGCCAAACTGCTCACTTTACCAGCCAGGTACATTCTTCCCCCAATATCAACATGCATACTTCTTTATTTCATTCAGGTGTGCTCAACCTCACCTCAAAGAAGCCCTCTTTGGCAACCCTGTCCAAGATAGCAGCCCATCCTTAGGTTCTATGAGCTTGCCCCGCCCTATTTTTCTTGGTGGCACTTGTCACCACCTGACATACACCCTGCTGTCATGGAGCTTAGTATCCCAGTCAGTGGAAACACATTAGAATGTAAAATTCTCCAGTGGAAGAAACTGACTATTTTATTTTCTTCTGTCCTCATTCTCTAGAACAGTGCCTTGCACAAAGTTGGCCGTCAACACACATTTGCAGAATAAACATTTATCTATTTTTTTAAAAAACCTACTCTGATCCAATCTCCCAGACAACCCTCCAAGTCCCATTATCTCAATTTCACACGTGACAAAATTACACAAAGTCACACACATAGGTGGTTTATGACCTAGCTTTTTTCATCATGGTGTTCCCATCATCTTTGTATTATACACAAAGCTTACTGTCATTTGAGATATCATGTCTGAAAATAAGACATTAGGTAAAGACCATTCATTGACCAAAGCTATCAAAATATTTCCTAATGTGTCTCCAATCCATACATAAGAGTTTGTTATGCATCCTTAGAAATAAAACAGAAAAGTCATTAAGTTACCAATAACTCAACCATTATACTGGCTATCTATAATCATGGATAAAAAAGAGATCACTGTGTTAAGAGAAAACTTTTGGGAATCCTTTCGAATGCTTATTTTAAAATCTACAGCAGGCATGATCAATTATTATTTTTTCAAAAGCAAGCATCTATGCCAAGATTGATTTTTTTTAATCCTGAGCCATGGCAACTTCAGAAAAGTCTGCCAGCAGAAGATACACTGCTCAGATTGAAGCAGATGGCATAATGGAATTTGTGACAGGCTGAGGATCCCACATACCAGGACCTAAGGGCTAAGGTATGCTTGCATAGGAAAAAATATTTGGACTTCTGCTATGGTAAGCCAATGAATAAATCACTATTCTTGGAAGAATAGAGAGTCTATCATTAAGAAATTCATGGTAAAGTAGAAACTCTGATATTATGAATTAGGTGCGCAGGCATTCTGAGAGTAAAGTAAGAGCAGAACAGGTACAATCTTGCAATATGAGAATTGCATAAAAGTATTTAATATCAATTATCTTCTAATTTGCTAAAGGTTTGACAAATGTCAATGACTCCACTTTATTTTCCTCTGCTCTTGAGGTCTATAGAAGGTTACAGAGATAATAAATTTTAAAACTATAATTATACCATCATATGAAAGTCTTGTTTTTAAATCTGCAAATTTATAATATAAGAAAAAGCACAAAGACATCTTTTCTTTTTTTTTTTTTTTTTTTTGAGACAGAGTCTCACTCTGTTACCCGGGCTAGAGTGTCATGGCGTCAGTCTAGCTCACAGCAACCTCAAACTCCTGGGCTCAAGCGATTCTACTGCCTCGGCCTCCTGAGTAGCTGGGACTACAGGCATGCGCCACCATGCCCGGCTAAATTTTTCTATATATATTTTTAGTTGTCCAGCTAATTTCTTTCTATTTTTAGTAGAGACAGGGTCTTGCTCTTGCTCAGGCTGGAATAATTCCTATATTCTTGATTTTGTTTTCCCCAAGAGAAGTTTCCAGTTCTAAGAAGAGAAGACTGAGAAAATAAGGTTGATTTTGGTTTTAAATATAATATGTAAAAGTAGATTTACAATTCATCAAGTATTTATTGACAATTAACTAAATAGCAGAAAGTTTGCTAGGAGCAGGACATATGCCTGAGAAAACAAAAATGTCTTCCTGGCCCACATCTTGCTTATTGTCTTGTATGCATGTGAGAGAGAGAGAGAGAGAGAGAGAGAGTGTGTGTGTGTGTGTGTGTGTGTGTGTGTGTGTGTGTGTGTGTAAAACCCTAGCATGAAGGCGCTAAACTGCCCTTTAATGGAAATACAAAATTAGTCCCGGCAATGACAGGAATAATGTGATGCTAAAAATAGTAACTAAGGCCATTTTAACATATTCACATTTTTATTTTTTAATTTCTTTATATTCACTTTTTAAAAAAAGGTAAACCAGTACAATCCATAAACATCTTATACATTGGAAAGATACATCTCTATGTCTTTGGTCTACTACTGTTATCTGAATAACTTGTTTTATACCTATTTCCTGTTTATTTAAACATTCCAGAAGTCAAAAAAAATTTTATATGAGTAGCATATCTACACTGCATCTATCTTTGAATAAGATAAATATATAGTGTCTTCTTAGAAGAAATAAGAATTCTATTCACATTCCCAGGTTATGCCCCTGACTTGTTGAGTTATCTTTTGTTTGTTAATTGCCTGTTTATTTCCAAGAAGAGTTTGCAGCATGCCATTTATCTTTACATAAGTATAATTTGTAAAACTATGTTATCAGAAAAATGGATAGAGCAATGTTTTCCTATCAAAAACTAGGGATTATGATGCATTTATAAAAGTTAATAATAATGTGCTTTAATGTCAGCGCATTCATATTCGTGACAGTTTATTGTTCGAGCTTGTCTTTTAGCCATCAACTGATTTTTTAACTTTCAAATGTGAATTCTGAGTTCGTGTAGACTTTAGCAAAATCTTAAACTGTGAATTTGACAGTTTTAAATCAGCAAAGCAGATAAATAATGTGTCTCTCAATTTTGTCAGTTCCTAACAATTCTATAACAGTGAACTAGAAATTTTTGTGTTTGTGTATAATATGCTCTCAGACTCAGATAAATACTTACGGTATTTTTTTCTTCCAATCCTAGTTGGGTACATAAGTAAGATGGTTGTCTTTTTTTATGAACAGGTTTTTATTATTATACCATGTCTTCCTAATGTATGTAAACAACTCTACTGTCACTAGGTTTTCCTTCTGAAACTATTTCTTCCAGGGTAGTGTCATCCACAAAGCACCCATGTGAAGGGAAAACAGCATTAGTACATTCCAGAGAAGGTTATGTTTTTTCCCATTCAGCCACAGCAAATGAGCCTATCATGACCTCAGTTAAACAAGCGCTGGTTTTATGCTGCAGCAGATTTAGCCTCTCGGTTCCTATTCCTCCTATGTAGTCAAGCAGGTCACCGTAAAACAGAGCATGCCACCGCCTGAATCCCTGGGACATTCCCACTGCACACTGAATTCTCCTTTGTCAAGCAATGTTTGCAGACTTTAAGTGCAATGGTAAAATTGCCCTGCAATAAAACCTTCCCTTTCTCTCTGGGCAGCTCCCTTCCTAGAGTACAAGCAGTGAAAGGACCTAATAAGCAAGGCTTATAAATCCCCCCATAAACTCAGTTCTTAACAGGAATTCTTCCATCTGATAAACAGGATTCCTTTGAGATTTTCCATATTATGAGCCCTGAGGCTGTTGTGGATAGGGTTTTCACATGGAAGCATGAATATTCTTCAGCAAGATATTATTAACTCCTGATAGTTAAGGCCCTCATATTTTGTCTTACCTAATAACAAAGGTAATAATCAAGTTCAGCTCATGATTGCCTGGAGTTCATGCGTAATGTATACTACTTGCAATAAGCTGTGGTTGCCTGGTAACCCGTTGGGCGTGTCAGGGAGTCTGAAAATCATAAATGAATAACTGAAACATCGACATTAGTTTCAGCTGGGTGACTTAAGCCTTACCTCTGCACTAGCCATCCCAGACATTGCTAATGCGCTGGTGAAACAGTAGCTTTCTCAGAAGTAGCTCATTAAATCGTAAAAATGAGAATTAGCATTTAACATAATGTCCTTCTCTGTGGTCTGAAAGGGGTTTGGAGAATGACCGTAGAAACAACAGGACCGGATCCTAATGTCTTTGAAGTACTTTTTACAGAATACAGAAGGAAATGTCTGCCTAGGACTCCACACTCTAAGATAGCTTTTCGCAAATGCTTGTGATTCTGTTTGCTCAGTTTCACTGGGAAAATATTTCAGTGTTTACTCCATTCTCTGATGGTATTATCTTTTTCGAGTTGAGTTTTTAAGGATTCTGAAACATTTCTCCATTCTGCAAGGCTTTTGCTTTAAAAAGCAATGTAGAAGCAAAGGAAAAACTGGGTAGAATAAGCAGACTTTTAGCAGGATGGTGCGATTAACCCATAAAATAAAAAATAGCTGACACTTTCTGAAGAAAACCCCATCAACAGTTTAAAGTGCCCCTAATGCCATTCTTTTCTAACTGGGATATTTGGTCATGTGCTGGGAACTTCAAAGCCGCAGGATACTATACCTCCTCATCTTAAAGTGTGTTATATTTCAAAGAGGAATGGGAACATTACATTTTTATGAAAATAGTAATGAATACACTATTGAGTTAAAAGCAAAATTAGCATGAGTTTTTTAAGGGGGAAAATAAGATATCAAAGAAATGTCAGTGTTGGAAGGTAATTCTGTCTCCAGACCCCACCCCATGTGCTAGGACTGCTTCACCTTCCCAGCCTGAGTGGGAAATTTGGAGAAGAACAGCCACACAAGATGGATACTTCAGGCCGGGCATGGTGGCTCATACATGCAATCTTAGCAGTCTGGGAGGCTGAGGCGGGTGGATCCCTTGAGGTCAGGAGTTCGTGACAAGCCTGAGCAAGAGCGAGACCCCGTCTCTACAGAAAATAAAAAAATTAGTTAGGCGAAGTGGGATGTACCTGCAGTCCCAGCCCCTAGGGAGGCTGAGGCAGGAGGATCACTTGAACCCAGGAGTTTGAGGTTGCAGCGAGCTATGATGACACCACTGCAATCTAGCCAGGGCAAGCGATAGAACGAGACTCTGTCTCCAAAAAAAAAAGTCCGTCTTCGATGGGGAAGATGGAATTCCAGGATAGGACTTAGAGTGCAGAAAAGGCCAGGCTGTACATCAGGTATTTGGCAGTATGAAATGGAAAGAGCCTGAGGTAGCAGGCATTGCAGCAGGTGCAACATACTCATCTTCTCCAGGAGGTGACAGGCCAGCTCTTCCTGCTGGAGGAGCCCGCCCACCTGCCTGCTGCCTGCCCCTCAGGGAATGTGAGCTACTGGCGGAGCAAAGGCAGACATCAGGTGTGGGCAAGGACGAATCCCAGGATTTGCTGGTGATCACAAAAAAGGAAGCAGATAATCTACTTTAGCCAACACATAAAGAAAAATAACCTCATCATCTTATAGCATGTGAAAAGAAAACAAAAACATTTCCAGAGAATGGTTTTGTTTCTTGACTCATGATGCCCTTGACCTATTCCTTCATCAATAGTCCTGGTGGTGGCAAACTGAGCTCTTTTGCCTTTTCTGGCTCTTTTTGGGTCTTGAATCTCCATTCACCTTTGCCTCAGCCACACAGCCATTCGCCACTTCCCTGATGCACCAACATTCTCATTTCTCCCCGTGAATCTCTTTTTTGAGTGAAGAGACCTTTTTCAGAAACTCCCTGTATTAGTTTCCTAGGTTTGCTATAACAAATTCCCATGAATTTGGTGGCTTAAAATGACAGAAATTTATTCTCTCATAGTTCTGTAGTCAAGAAGTCTGAAATCAAGGTGCTGGTTGAGCCATTCTCCCTCTAAAGGCTCTAGGGAAGAATCCTTCCTTGCCTCTCCCTAACTTCCATTGGTTCCAACGGTCCTTGGCTTTCCTTGGCTTGCAGTTGCAATGCTCCAGTCTCTGCCTCGGTCTTCACGGCTTCTTCCTTGTATGTGCATGTCTCTTTTATGTCCCCTCCTCTTCTTATATGGATACCAGTCATTGGATTTAGGGCTCATTATAGTCTACTACGATCTCATTTTGATCCTTAACTGATTACATCTGCCAGGACTCTATTTCTAAATAAGGTCATATTCCGAGTTTCTGGGTGGATATGAATTTTTTTCTTTTTTTTAATATATGTATATTTTTATTTCAAAATATTAT
>CAUYSK010043890.1:0-56365 GCA_963575035.1 Avahi laniger | reverse complement strand
ACATAAAGTTTGTTGCTTCACAGGTTAATGGCCTTATTCAAACTAAGGAGCAACTACCTTCACAGTAAAATGTTAAAAAGTAATTTTAACTTGCTTATATTATGTGTATGTATGTGTGTGTGTGTGTATATATATATATATATAAAATGTTATTATTGAGGCATTAATAAACATATATGTACTATATAGCGAATTCAGTTTCTAATGTTTTATAAGTAATTCAATGTAATTTTCTTTGAAATCCTATTTCGTTTTATCTATTAAAAATATAAGTATGAAAAAGGAATTCATACACTTTACTAGATCATCATGGCTCAAAAATGGTTAAGAACTCCTGTCCTAGATACTATTTTTTCTATTTTCTATATTCTTTTTAAAAATTTTCCAGTCTCCAACCAATAGGTTGTATACTCCACTGATTTAATTTTAAAAACATACATACTAATTAGTCTTCTGGACACCGAACAAAGGTATACATCACTCCCTGCGTTGAAACTACAATTTTCCCATCCATACTTCAATGCATTTACAGAAATTAGTGAGATACAGATGTATGCTTATTTATAAAATATTTTCATACCACAATTTATCCCCAGCAACTGGCATTAGAGTTGTCTACAGTTCATAGTCATTTTTGTATTGTCTGACCAGTAGAGGGTTTTAATATTGATTCTTTGTCTGAAACCTTTTCGTTCTTTTCTAAATGAGTTCTGTGGCTTGACCTTGAAAAAAATTTTAATCTTATGTCCGCAGGTTTATTCTAATTGCTGTTGTTCCTCTTGGACTCCAGCACACTAACCTGCCACTCATCAAGTCCATTTGTCTATGAGCTGACTTAATTAAACATCTCACATCCAATTTACTTGATCCTTCTATCATTAAGGGGGAAAAGAATCCCTGTCTGTCACTTAAAATGAGGTTAGTTAAAAACAGCAAGAATAACAAAAAGAAATGGAACAAAAAAAATGAACAGAGGTTTACTTAAGGATTTCAGTGTCATTGCTCTCTATTGCTAAAAATAAGACATGCAGAATGCAAAACAAAAAGAGTAATTAAAAAGCTATATAAAATAGCTTCATTCTGAATGCATTATTCTGTTTCTCATAAAGTGAAAGAAAAGTTAAAGGAAATAAGGAGCCTTACTTCTTTTTCTCAACTCCAGTCATGCCTATGATAAAATCTAAAAATCCCATCTATGGCTCTCTTTTGTCTTTCACATCAAACTTGTAATTGACCATTATGTTTCTGACAATATACCTGTTCTCCTTTTAATTCCTGTGTTCAATTTAAAATTTACTAGACTTCCTTGTTCTCCTTAGCCACTATTCCCTGAGCAGTCATTAATGTATAGTGCCTGGAATTAAAGCAGCAGCATTACCAAGGAACTATTTAGACATGCAAACTCTTGGGCCTCTCCCCAGTCTTACTCAAAAATGCTGAGAATAGAGCCCGGCAGCCTCTGTTTTAACAATTTCTGTTTTAACTAGGCAATGCTGATGCCTGCTAAAGTTGGGGAATTACTGGTAGATTAATGAAATCTAGTTTTAATGTTGAAGTTGCATTCAAACCATTCACCACCTGAGTGACTATTTGCAAGTTTCAATACCTCTCTGGTTTCAGGTTCATCACTTGTAAATTGAAAATTAAAATAACTACTACGAGAAGTGTCTAAGAGCCTTGAAGGTTGATAAAATTTTTTCCTCACTTCTCTGACTCCTGGTTTTCTCAGATAATACAATTAAGGTAATGTCACCTACCTCCAAGAGTTGTGAAGATTAATAAATACTAACACTAGTAGTAATATTAATAATGCAGCTTCTACAACTGTGTGGCACATGTTAAATAGAAAATAAATGTTAATTTCATGCCCTTGCACATAGTAGATGATAGATGCAAATCGATTAATTTAATTGATTTTTTTGAAGTATCAGTTGTCTTAAATAGAAAATTCTGGTCTAGATTTCCCTGGGATGCCCATTTTGCTTCTTTGTTTTTAATTCAGACAATATCTGCTTGTTGTAGAAGTGTATTTTGCTTCATTTAGCCTAATGATTGGAAAATGTTTTACTTTTTTGAACTTTAAGAAAAGTAATTACCTGTGAAAAAGCACATTTGGAGTTGTCACTCAGAATCTCCTTAAAATGGCCACTTTTGATTTCTACTGTTTTGTGTTCACGATACAATCACTGATTATCTTGAACTCATTGGGAAATATTTTTATGTAGCTGTACCTTCTAATTTCTCAGGATTACTTTATAATTTTTCATTAATGAACACCTCCTATGTAAGGCTCAAGATTATTCATATAGTTTAGAAAACTCAAGTCGTAACAATAGCTCAGTAGAAAGTGTTAGGTATAAAGCCTTTCCTTTTCCCCATGTGCTTCATAAAACATAAAACAAATTCAGATTTTCTTCAGAATTTGCGTACAGGTCTCTATAACACTTGACAGCTTTTTTTTCTTAATGTCAAATACTTCCATGCTTCTTTAAATAAATCCTCTTCAAGTTGTTCATCCACAATTTTTCCAAAGCCTTGTTTAGGGTTGTGGTGAACATTTAAAAAATATGACATTTTGTGAAATTAACTGGGTAGCTTTCAGTTTACTGTAATAGGACTTGAACGAAATATAAACTGTGAATTTCTTGAGACATATAGTGAAAAGAGTACTGGCCATATAATCAAGAAGCATATGAGCCCTGACAGCAAATGTATTTGTAAGCTTGGGCAAGTTTCTTAACCAATTTCAAAGCTTCTTACCTGTAAAATGGGTGACTGTGAGGATAAGATCATGTAATGTGAATATAAAAACTACATAAATACATCATTTTGTTTCAGATGTTTTTTGACTTACATTAAATCATAATTTCAGAAATCTGATAAATATACTCAGATATTCCTGAAAGTATATGAACATATGAAAAACTCAATATTTCTATCAAAATTTCTTGTTAAAAGAGATTCTAAGTAGAATGGCTGAATAAGACACTTTCATTTTTATTTGATGTACAAAATTAAGACAGAAAGTACAAAAAGAAGTGTATACAATTTATTACATGATAAATTATAGTGTATGAAATCTAATCATTTGTAATAGGTTCAATATTTTTTGCATTATGATTTGAATATATGACAATACATAGTACAACATATATTATGGTTGCATATTTGCATTTTAAAATTTTTAAGTGTTTTAGTTTTTCGTAATTGTCTTTCAATAAGGATATTCAGATTATCTGCAACTCCATAATTATACTCAAACTCCTTAGGTTCAGGTCAAAATCTGGATGTAAAACAAACAAAAATTCCTACTAGGAACATAAGTAACCTAAAGATCTGTACCCCTATAATATGCTGAAATAAAAACAAAAAACAAAACAAAAAAACACTCATACTAGGCTTGAATGTATTTCCCATGGGAAACAAAATAGAAAGATTTAAGTACAACAAACACAGATTTTACAAAAAATTTTTAGGGATGAAATTAATAAAAAAATGAGATAGGCCTATATAAGATAAAACGAGGGCATGTATAAAAATTTTTATATAGAGAGAAATAAAACTTGCACTTGATTAGGAAGAGTCCACAGTTTAATACCAACTATGCCTAAATTAATAGTAAAATCTACCTAACCTGTTAGGTTGTCCATATTTACAAGTAAAACATTAAAAATATGACAGGAATCTCTTTTTTGTAGATGATATTTGGGACTGGTAGGACTTGCTATAGAATAATCAAGTAGGTATCCAGCCATTTTTTTGTGAGATCCATAGATATTAGTGCCTGACATATGGTATATGAGATAATATTTAGGTGCAAGGATGCTTATCATAGTAATACAGTAGTGAAAAATTAAAATTGACAGAAATGCCCAATAATAAGGGATAGATTAGATACAGTAGGTTATACTCACATGAGCATTATATAGCTTTGAAAATACTATGTTATAGCATAAAATCATAACATGGTAATGTCGTCATACTAGTACTGACAACTTATAATTATCCAAAGCTTTTTTCATGCCAGGAGCTGTTAGAAGTACTTCACATATGTTGACTAATTTAATTCTCATTAAAACTCTATGAGATAGATATGGCCACTATTCCTCCCATTTGACAGATGAAGAAACTGAGACACACAGAGGTTATTATATGGCATGATCAAGTTCATATAACTATTAAGTGAAGGAGGCTAGTAACCTAGATTACTAGGTCCAAAGTCTTATATTTTAAGGTATATAAGAGTCTTATATTTTAAAGTATATGAGTCTTATATTAAGATATATAAAAGTCTTCTATTTTAAGGTACATAAAAGGACATTTCAAATAACACTTTATGTACAGCATGATTCTAAATTTATAAAGCAATTAGGTGAGTACACATGCAGAATTATGTACATAAATATATTTAGGTAAAAAGATTAAAAAATATAAACCAATATTTTAAAAGAGATTATGAACTATTTTTAAAGAATTTCTTTGGGAGCTTTTTTATTTTCCAAATTTCCTATAGTCAACTTATACTTCTTTGGAAGTAATTTTTTGAAACACTAATACATTGTGAATAAAACAATACCCTAATAACATGGTGCTTGGCACCAAGTAAACCATTGTATAATAGGTAATACCAATAGGAAAACTTCGGCAAGAGTTTATGGGCATCTGATTGCATTCAGTGAAATCTCTATAATATTTTTTAATGTGTGAGTGAGAGGAGGGAAAAAATGGACATGCTGTAAAAATGCCAAAAATGGCATCCTTGACGTATAAAAGTGACATGGGGCAGGCACAAAGAATTTACTAGAGAAAAATTTTTTAGAAGAGAGGGAGAAATCTTGATTTTTTATATCATTTGAGTTGAGAAGCTTAAATTTAATCATTGGCTTAAAGACAAAGGTTTGAATAAACTAAATTTTGAAATGAAATTTTTGTCACTCTATATAAGAGATTTACTTCAGAACTAATTTTAATTTATACATGTTTATCATGTTTTCATTTTTCTTTTAGTTTTGTTAAACTGTACATTTAATCATGTCTGGATTTGTGAAATGCCTTGACCATAAAAAAAATAAAAAAAAATGAAATTTGACTAGGATAGTTACAAAATTCAATATTTTGTTTCAAAACACCACCTACTAATGTTGTTATACAAAGGATTCCTATGCTATGAGGCAACTGGACTGGATAACCTTGAGGTGTCTTCCAAGTTGGAAACACCATAATTATAATTGCAAGCAAGGAAAGAAGAAAGAATACTGTAATAACACTAATATTAATAATGATACTGATAGTGACATTAAAAGTAACACTAATACCAATAATAATATAAATCCTAATATTAATACAAAAATTCATATTAAATCCAATATCAATTCTAATTAATACTAATATTATTAAGCAAGCATCCATAATGCATGATGTTAAGATTTTTACAAGCATTTTCATTAAATCCTCACAGCAATCTTATAAAGAATTATTATCTTTACTTTATAAATAAGAAAACTGAAGGTCTGTATAATTAAGTAACTTGTCTAACGTCTCACAGTCATAAAATGATTGCATCAGGATTACAGACCAGATCTGTCTATTTTCAGAAGCTATGCTTCCCCAGCCAAATATTCGTTTTGTTTTCGGTCTTCTTTAGACATAGAATCACTGCGACACTTTAAGCTATATGAAATTGCAACTTACCTTGTTTTATACTGAAAATGACATCTCTATCAAATTTTATGGAAATAATTTTAATTTTCTTTTACTGCTTTCATTAGAGCTATGAGTTTCCCCCCTCCAGATTCTTCTTACAATTTCCTATTAGCAATTTGAAAAGCAGATAAAGAAAATGAAAAAATATTTTGAATAAAGCATTTCTTTGGCTCAAGGGAAATACTAAAAGTTAGCTTTCTATTAACACTGTGGCAGATACAATGAACTCTTGATGTTCAGTGGCATTTCACTAATATGGTTGTGACTCCGGAGTTTCTGCTTCTTCACTAGTAATTACTATTTTTTCTTATTCCATAATTTCTTTTGTTTATATTGTGCTATTCTTACTGAAGTCCTTCCTAGTGTTAATGCATTTGAAAATACTATCATAGAATTTTATATGATAATAGTAATAAAAAATATTGATCTACTACTTAATTATAATCAATTAAGTAAGTGAGTGGCCTGAGCATGTCTATATCCAAGTCAAAGATCAGGCTCCATTGTTCTTTAATTGCTTTTGAAAATTCATTTCGATTCCTCAAATGAATAAAGATCAACATGTGTAGCAAACAAGGTCCGCACATCACCCTTTATGACTTTAACTTCAGGATTTATTCAACACATTTTAAAATAACATTTTTAAGATGGCCTTATGCATAGCTATTTGCTGTCTTCACTATAACCAGCTGATATTTCTGAAATAACAATCAGTGAGAAAGAACTGTCTTGATTCAAGGGGACTGGGTGGCACTAAGTAGAATACATTATCTTTCCTGCTCACAGCTCCATGTGACCAATAACAGCTATTTGAGGAGCCAGCCTTTCAGGATTCTGTGTGCAGATTTTGTCATGGACAGAACAAATCTAATTAACACATTTAGGAACTGACAGGGTAATACTGGAAGCATTAGTATCAGATGGAGAAACTGAGTTAATTGGCCACAGACTAAAAGCACTTTGCTGTTCCTCTTACAGGGAGTATGCATATGTATGGCCCTTTAAATCTTTCTGGTTTTCTTTGATTGAGATAAATAACTAAATGATTTCTCACATTCATAAACTACATATTTTATATTCTTAATTCTTACTACCTTCAAATCTAGTTTGATATGAGAAAAGTGCCAGTGAACAGTGTATTTCTGATTTAATTACTGTTCCACATTAAGAAAATTCAAACTGAATTTAAAATTTTTAAATTTAAAAATATATAAAATTTAAAACATGGAAAACTATAACCCAGAACCTTCCCACTACACAAATACTAAAACCTCTCTGACTTTTGTTTTTCAAATCTCCTTGAACCAAGGACTGACACAGCCTCTGTATAAGTGGGCATACCTGACAGGGTTGAGTTATTTGCTAAGATTTAAATAAAAACATCTCAGTCCAAGCTCCACTTTGAATCGACCTATGAACCCAATCATGACAATTAACCTCTCTGAATTGACATTTTCTCATCTGTGAAATGGACATGATAATAATGATTTGATACATGAAATTATTGTGAGGAATTACCTCAAAGCACTAGGAAAAATATGAAGCTTTATGCAAATTATTACTAATTATAATAATCACGTAGGATACATGTGACTATCCTATGAATAAAATCATGTGTTCAGAAATGTTGTAAGTAAATTATTGAGAAAGTTTACTGAAAATTTGTCTTGGTGGACTAAAAAGAACCAAAGTAGCTTTTTAGTAGAAGGTATGGATCAACAGATATAGCCATAAATTAAATCGAAAGTTTTATTTAAAAATGGTAGAAATGGCAGACTGCACCAAATGAGAAAGACAAACCTAAATTCTCCCACCATTGTGAATTATATGGATGTAATGTTTTCAAACAGCTCTGATAATTGCATTAATTACTGCAACTTTCTCTATAGTCAGTACATCATTGTGCTGTGTTCTGATTCTCGAACAAAAAAAAAGTCAGTGAAAAATGCAAAAAATCCTCCAAATATTTCTACCTCTCTTTACTCATAAGTAATAGGTATACTTTGCCACTATTGACATTTTGGATTAGATAACTTTTTGTTGTGGGGGACTATCCTGTGTATTGTAAGCTATTTAGCAGCATCCCTGAACTCTACTTATTAGATGCCAGAAGCATTATCGCCCCAGTTGTGACAACAAAAATCTCTCCACACATTGCCAAATGTCCTATGCAGGAAAAATTGCCCTTGATTGAGAACCACTGTCTTAAATCAGTGATCCTTAACCCGAATTTCTTGGGTGATGGTCAAGAAACAAAATATTTTTATGTTTGTTCAGGGGATTGGGGAAAGGTCATAAGAGATTTTGCAAAGTTCTACTTAAATGATAAAAAAATTACAAATTGTGATTAGGGGCCATGATTAGATCTTATGAGCCGCTTTCCTTTCTATTATAATATTAATAGCTTTAGTGAATCTTCTTTCCTTTTCCCTATTCATCAAATGAATCAAACTACCAGAAGTTCTGTTGAGCATCAGTAACTGAGTCGTTGGAGCAGACATAGGGTATCTGTTCCATCCCGAAAACAAGAGCTCTTTAGACCTCATGCCTTTATCTCATGGACACGCAATCAGCCAATAGCCTACTTGCTACCATTACCAACAAGATGACCCTCCTTTTCCCATCAATATTACAGAGAGGCTGAGTTGGGAAACACAGATTTAAACCAGGTCATACATCTATGGATGGCCCTGAGTCCTGTAGCTCCCTGTGGAGACTTTGTAGAAGAATATCATATAAGAAAAAAAATAAGTATCTTCTAAGCATCTGCAAAAGTCATGTAGTATGAGCTGTTTCATTTTCAGTGTCTCAGCATGCTTGTAATTATGAAGCACTGGTATATAAATTGAAGTGAAATAATCTAACTACCAGATCCTGTCTTCTGCTATTTTAATAAGATTAGATTTCATGATGCCCAAACAAACAAAAATTCTGGAGTGAATCCATTCACTTTTGTGAACTACAATCAAAATTTCAATGTATTTCAAAAACCACTGGGTTAATAATAAAAAGGGAGCAATTGTTCTCTGCGTTACGAAGGCCAAGTGTCAGTTTTCATTATCATTACACATACTTACAGTTTTTTTGTAACAGCTTTATTGAAGTAAATTTCACATTTCGTAAAATTCACCCTTTTAAAGGATATAATTCAATAGTTTTTAGCGTATTGACAAAGTTGTGCATCGATCATCACTATCTAACTTCCGGATATTTCTATTACCCGACAATAATCCTCACATACTTTAGCAGTCATTCCTCCATTTCTCCCTCTCCTCAGCTACTAGCAACCACTAATATATTTTCTGTTTGTATAAATTTTCATGTCCTGAACATTTCATATAAATCAAATCATACACTATATGGTCTTTTATGTCTGGTTTCTTTCATTTAGCATAATGTTTTTAAGATTGATTCATGTCGTGGCATGTATCAGCATTTCTTTTATTTCTATTGATAAATAATAGTTCCTCGTATAAGTATACCTCATTTTGTCTTGCTCATCAGTTGATGGGCATTTGTGTTGTTTCCATTTTTTGACTATCATAAATAATGCTACTATTAATATTCATATAAAAGTTTTTATATCGACATATGTTATCATTTCTCTTATGTATATACTTATGAGTGGAATTGCTGGATCATATGGCAACTCTAAGTTTAACTTTTGGGGAACTGACAAACTGTTTTCCGCAATAGTTTGTAATACTTTACTTTCTCAAAAGAAATGCCTGAGGATTCCAATTTGTCCACATCATTTCTGACACATTTTTTGTGTTTTTCTTTTTTTTAATTATAGCCATACTAATAGGTATGAAGTGATATCTCATTGTGGTTTTGATTTGCATTTCTCTAATGCATAATGATGTTGAGCATTTTTTAATGTCCTTATTGGTTTTTTGTATATGTTCTTTATAGAAATGTCTATTCAGATTCTTTGCCCATTTTTAGTAGGCTTATATATATGTATATTTTGCTATTGATTTGCAGAATTCTTTATATATTTTGAATAATAGGCCTTTTTCAGATAATATGATTTGAAAATACCTTTTTTATTCTGTGAGTTGCCTTTTCATTTCCTTGATGGTGTCCACTGGAGAAAAATTGTTTTAAACATTTTGATTATGCTCAATTTGTTTTTTGTTATTGCTATTTACACTTTATGTGCGTTAAATTATATAAATTCAAAGCATAAGAACAAGGCCGTACTTATGCTTTGAATTTTTATGTAACAAACTGCAACCTAACTTAGTATGTAAGCAAATAAAAAAATAACTTAAGCGTCTAATTTTTGTAACCTATACCTGTGTCTCAGCAATCACAAGCAGCCAAGCTTCAGTCAATCACAGGCAGTCAACTAATCAGACATTATACAAATAAGGCAAATAGATTAGTTTTAACCAATCAAGCTAATTTTATACTTCATTTCCCTATTCGATCTATAAATATTCACAGCCCATATTGCAGAGAAGAGCTCTCTGAACTTTTTGGTTCTTTAAACTCTGTTAAAATTTGTTGAAAGCTTTTCTTTTAACAATTGTCATGCTTAAGAAACCATTGCCTAGTCCAAGTTCATAAAGATTTACTCCTATATTTTCTTGTAATAAAACTTTATCTCTTTGATCAATTTTGAGCTAATTTTTGAATATGCTGGAAAGTGAAGTTCCAACTTCATTCTTTTACCTGTGGCTACCCAGTTGTCCAAGTATTATATGTTGAAAAGACTATTATTTTCTCATTTTATCATCTTGGTCCAAAACTAATTTATCACAAATTATTTCATTTTTATGCCAGTACTACACTGTCTTGATTTCTGTACCTATATAATAGGGATATGTGAATCCCCCGACTTTGTTCTTTTCCAGGATTGTTTTGGCTGTTCTTGGCTCTTTGCATTTCAGTGTAAATTTTAAAATCATCTTTTCAATTCATGTTAAAAATTCTCTTGGTATTTTATTATAAATTGTATTAAATCTACAACTCAATATGGGGAACAATGCCATCTCGATAATATTGAGTCTTCCAATCTATGAACATGGAATGTTTCTTCATTTATGAGATCTTTAATTTCTTTTAGCACTGGTTTATAATTATCATTGTATAAGTCTTTCACTACTTTCAGTATTTTATTTTTTGATGCTATTGTGAATGAAATTGCTATAATAATTTTATTTTATATGTTCATTGTGAGTATATCAAAATATAGTTGAATTTTATATATTGATCTTTTATCTTGTGACTTACATGTTAGTTCCAGTAGCTTTTTTGTTTATCACTCAGGATTTTCTACATACAGTATCATAGTGTCTTATAGGCTGTTTTAATAAGGAAAAGTGAAACAATGCTTACATTCTTCTCTATCAAAAGAGAGGGAGAAAAGTGGAGTCATGTATTTCAAGTAAAATTGGAGGGACTTGTTGCTTTTTGGAAATGAAGAACATTCTTAGGTGTTTTGTATATGCAAAATGTTTGTACTTTTTAAAATCAAGTTAATTTGACTACTCCGATTCATTTATATCATCTGACTGGCCCCTCACTTGTATTTGTGATTAATATGTGAATTTTGAGTTAGATAACCTGAGTTCAAGTCTTGGTTCTACTATATAATAGCTATGCAACTTTACAAAGCTATTAAGTTATTAATATTCCTTTTTCAACCTCAGTATCCTTGCTTATAAAATGGGAAGATTAATACTATACATCAGAGTTATTGTCTGAACAAAATAAGAGGAAATATATATCAAAATTCTTTGTAAATTACTAAGAATTATGAAAATCTGGGTTGTTATTTTAAAACTGTTGGTCAATCTTAGAGCATGTGGCCACAGGACAAAATTCCAGTTCATTAGTCCATTATTTCTAGTGTCCACACCAGAAATAGGACTGCACACTGGATGAGCCACCTATTCCAGATGTATATGTGCAACCTTGTGAATACAGTGTGAGCCTTTTTATCTTTTGTAGAATAAAAATATTATCATCCTAATTAACAGCGGTTGATGTCCATAAACAACAAAAGAATTAGAGGGTAAACGTAAATGTGCTATCAACAGTATGAGCACTTGACCCATAAAAGCTGTATGACTTTTGGCTTCATAATGAACATTTATTAGGCTTGAATTCTCTTATTCACACCCTACAGCTTCCCTCTGCAAAACTTTAAGATTTTGATTCAATTTCTTATGCAGTCCAGAAATTAGTAAATTTCTAAATGATTGTTACTTGACTACTTTCAATATTAAAACACATTTCCAAATATATAATACAATCGAAGAGATGTAAATATGTGAATAAAACATGCCAGTTACTCAACTGTGTAACTTCTTAAAAGTCAGTCTGTTCTGTTTATTTTTTTTAGAATGAGAATATTCTCTGTGTTATGAAATAAAATATAGGAAGAAAGTGATCAAATAGACTTATAATAGTGCTTGCTTTGTGCTATAGACTATATCTTTTAAATATAACTTCAAAGCCGAAACATAATGCTTTCTGTTTCTGATAAACTCAAACTGAAAATAGAAGTTGACCTCTGCACAAATGGTGAATTCTCCCTCAGAAACTATAAAAGTAACATCAATAACTTCTCATTTTTTTCCATCATACACTAAAGATCAACAGCAACATACATTTAGGTATGGCACAGGTTTACAAATCTTTAATAAAACACTATGCTTATACTTGAGAGATGTTGATATATGTGTCCTTTATGTGTAAAAGGAACATAATTTCCATGACTTTGTATAGAGATGAAAATTTCTGCTGGGGTTGATTTCTATTTTAATTGCGCTCTGATCGGAGAAGATGCATGGTATAATTTCTATTTTTTTAAATTTTTTGAGGCTTTCTGCATTGGTCTGAATCAAAATTTAGATATAAATATATTGTGAATTAGCATATGTAGAATAATATTCTAAATTTTCTTTGTAATAATTTTCCTAATGTCATTCAGAATTGTGTTAGATGTTTCTGGTCACAGTTACATAAAGGTCTGATATGTTTTAGAAAACTATAAGCACTTGTTTCCAGGACCCCTGTAAAAACAAGTAGATGGAGACCATCTACCTAAAAATACAAGTTAAGTCTTTTCTTGTATAAGACATTACATCAACATGTCTAATGTTGGAATTCATTTACCAGATGTTTGAACTTTTTTCACAGCATCCAGAAAAGTCCTGTGCTCATCCTCATCAGCTTGGCATTTCAATCAAGGTTGGGAATTTTACCGTGCATTTTCTCTAACAGATAGTGAGTATAAATGCTAAATGAAACTGGTCAAATTCTTATCTCTGGTGAATTTCTCTGTTGATATGTATGCTGTTCCTGCCAGAGAAATGTCTATTTATTCTTTCAATTTGACTCCTCTTTGTAAGATGTTTTCTCCTACCTTATGACAGCTATTTTTATTTAAATAGCCTTTGCTGTGGACATTTTTCAAAGATTTCTTGACAGTCTATATCAATCACTTTCTATAGATGCTTCTTTGTGTGTAATTTTACATTAAACTAAAAATAACAGTCATTTAGTTCTATCTACCTGTACTTCATCCATATATCCCCCACGAAGACATAATCTTTATTGACCAATATAGCTTCATATAGAATCTAACCAGAAAGTATTCAAAAATGAGTATTGCATCATAATTTGTGTTTTTGCCATTTCGAAAATTGAAAACGTGTGAAAATAAGTTTAAATGGTTAAAATTATACTCTCTTCAAGACTTGAAAGTGTACAAGATTGGCAAAGTGTTGGGTTGCCAGGTTTAACAAATAAAAATAAACCCAATTAAATTTGAATTTAAATAAACAATAAATAATTATAGCATAAGTGTGTCCAAATATTGCATGGGACATATTAATTTTAACACAAATGTTATTTGTCTAAAATTAAATCTAACTAGGCATCATTATTTTATCTGGCAGCCCTGCAAATTGGTATTCTGTAGCCCAGTGTACATCTGATATGTTAAATCATAATTTCATAATATCAACCAAAATATTTCCTTTAAACTTTAAGAAATATGTCATACTTTCCAGGTAATTTATGTTCATTTCCTTTACCACTTAGATCTGGAGCAGTTTGTCCATGTACAAATTTGTAATTTATTAATAACACTGCAATTCTATATGCTTCAAAAGCTATTTTCGAGCTGGGATTTTCCTTACCATATTCCTCACTAAAACAAAGACAAATCTTTACTTCAGTTGTATAATATTTCTGTTTCCCTGTATGTAAATTTTGTCCTGTTTGTCATCTAGTTTTTATATGGTCATTGCAGTTTAAAAACATATTTTTGTATTATTAGATTTGATGTCCAAACTATACCTCAATCACTTCTGTCAGTACGTGCTCTTGGCTTTTGCCTCCTCACTTCTAGGCAAGGATAATAAATGCATGAATTTTTCTCATTCCAGCTCTGTTGAGCTTTTACCTAACAAAAGGGAATAACAGACTTGTCAATGGATTAATGTCTATCCTCATTTTCATTGTTTAAATGTTGATTTTTTTTTATAATTTAAAAATGAATATTTTAATGTGATTTTAGGAGAAAATGTTAGGCACTGCTCACTAGAAATGATTTTAAACTGATTTTACCTTAGTAAGATGACTTAAGACTTTCTGTTACTGAGTTTTAAAAAAAACTCTCTTCCCATTTTTTTATTTAATATTAATCGTAGGCTTTTTAAAAATGTAATAGACTTTATTATTTTAGAGCAGTATTAGGTTTACAGAAAAATTAAGTGGAAATACATTGAGTTCCCATATACTGCCTCACCCCTCCAGCACAGGTTCTTCTGTTAATATTTTGCATTTGTGTGGTACACTTGTTACAATTCATGAATCAAGATCAATAATCTATTATTAACTAAGACCCATGGTTTACATTAGAATTCACTCTTCATGCTGAACATTCCATAGAGGTTTAACAAATTTATAAAGACATGTACCTGACATTACAGTATAATACAAAATAGTTTCACTATCTGAAAAATCCCCTGTGCTTATTCCACTCACCTCTCCCTCTCCCTGAACCCCTGGCAACCACTGACCTTTTTACTATTCCCATAGTTTTGCCTTTTCCAAAATGTTATATTGTTGGAGTGATACAGTATGTCACCATTTCAGATTGGCTTCCTCAGATGGCAATATTCACATCAGGTTCCACCATGTCTTTTTTGTGGCTAGATAGCTCATTTCTTTTTTTTTTTTTTAGTGGTAAATCTTTTTTTTTTCCAGCATATTATGGGGGTACAGATGTTTAGGCTGCGTATGTTGTCCCTGCCCCCCCCAAGTCCGAGCTTCAAGCGCCTCCATCCCCCAGATGGTGTGCATCGCACTTTGTGTATGCATACACCTGTCCCCTCCCTCCCCCTCCCCCTCCCCCCTGCCCGACATCCAATAGATGTTATTCCTATATGTGCATTTAGGTATTCATCAGTTCATACCAATTTGATGGTGAGCACATGTGGTCCTTGTTTTTTCATTCTTGGGATACTTCGCTTAGTAGAATGTATTCCAGCTCTTTCCAGGAGAATACAAGAGGTGCTAGATCACCATTGTTTCTTAAAGTTGAATAGTACTCCGTGGTATACATATACCACATTTTATTAATCCGCTCATGTATTGATGGACACTTGGGTTGTTTCCACATCTTTGCAATTGCAAATTGTGCTGCTATAAACATTCGGGTGAAGGTGTCTTTTTCATAGAGTGTCTTTTGTTCTTTTGGGTAGATGCCCAATAATGGTATTGCTGGATCAAATGGTAATTCTACTTGTATCTCTTTAAGGTATCTCCATATTGCTTTCCACTAAGTTGCACTAGTTTGCAGTTCCACCAGCAGTGTGTGAGTGTTCCTGTCTCTCTGCATCCATACCAACATTTACTGTTTTGGGACTTTTTGATAAAGGCCAGCCTCACTGGAGATAAGTGACATCTCATTGCTAAGCTCATTTCTTCTTATCATTCAATAATATTCCATTGTAAGTATGTACCACAATTTCTCTATGCATTTACCTACTGAGAAACATCTTGGTTGCTTCCAAGTTTTGGCAATTATGAATAAAGTTGCTATAAGCATTTGTGTGCAGGTTTCTATGTGGACACTCATAGGCTTATTACCCACAATTTTAAATTTGTTTGTTTTTTCTTTGTTTACAAGAATATCAAATTAAGTAATTATTACTATTGTAGGATGGTCAACATATTATATAATCATCTTCTGTATTAATTCTTGTTCAAATCTCAGGACAGAAGATAATTCAGAGGATTATGTAATCCCTTTATGTGTCTCCATCATTATTGTGGTTGTTTTTTGTTTCCCTATCATTCTGGTAATGTAATGCAATAGCTCTATACTGCTGCTATCATGGCAGAATCAAAAGTATTGCTGTCTTTATTTGGAAGGGGAGTGGTGTGGAGGAGATGGTTTGTGTGTAGTCTTATTTGAAATGAACCATGTCTCCTCTCAATAGCCTTTTAATACTACCCTTACTTCAGTGGATAAATCATTACTAAACTATAAGCCATAAATATATGATCAAGTGCTCTTTGAAATATCTTATTTAATAGATAAGGATTTATGTATTGAAGCTGTATTATTTTGTATTTCTATGTGTTACATAAAGTAGCATATCAAGAAAATTAAGTCAGAATCAGACAACTGTTCAAATACTAGAATATTCAAATGTTAGAATTATTCCTAATAAAGAGCGTAAAATGTGAGATAATCTCCATTTTTCATATTAAGATAATTATAAACTGCATTTGTGGCTTTTGCAAACATAGCTGTAATTACCCCTGCCATTGTATTGCTTACTGTCTTTTTTCCCACTTATTAAAGCTATTTATTTACAACAAATGCTTGGTATGCAAACATTAGTCTGCTGTTAACAAAAAGAAGCCCAAATTTGTAATTAGCTACAGCTGTACATGCTGCTTCCTTTATTCAAAAGTCTTCTATCATTGTGAAGCTGCTTAGCTCATTTTATTCTTTGTGGGAACCAATCTTGGATGCTAGATAAAGGCCTCATTCTCCATATGCTGAGTTTAAATCAACTGTTATCTGTTCTAGCTAGGATGAGGAGTTCAGTTTATAGCAATTGCTGGATTGAAGAGAGGAGAAGGAGAAGGAGAAGACTCCTAAGACAGTTGTGCACACTTTGCATTAAATGAGTATGAATATTATACATCAGTTAAGACTTGCAGTACCAGTTCAAAGTTCTGCATCCAAGTTATATGTCATTAAATGGCAATTAATCAAAATCAAGTGTACCTCTCACATTGTGGAATCAAAATATGACATGATATTTCAATATCAATTAATCTTATTCAACATATAGCCCATTGACAAATAGAATATAAAATAGCCTGGACCCTGTGACCAGGGAAATTCCAGTTTCTTATCCTCTCTAGTCTTCAGTTTCTTTATTTTTAAAATTGAGACAATAATATCATATATTTTATTGTGATTTAGTGAGGATTGCATGAGTTAACATTAATGTTCATCAAATACTTAGAACACTTACTGATATCATAGTAAGTGATATGTCGGTATTAGCTGTTATTATAAGATCTGGTACATTTTAGAAGGCGAAAATTTTCCCTATCCATTATTGATGTTACTGATCAAAGAATTCAACAACCTATGAAGTCCATTGAATTGATAGGTTATAAAGAGAAAAAGTTGGGCAATGAAACAAGATATTTTCTTCAAAATGTTTGTTTAAATATGATTAAATCCATCAGCAGGGGAAAATGCCCTACCACTATTTCTTAGGATTTTAGTATTTGTAATAATATGATAATAGTATTTTTGAGTAGCCATTGGCAGTAATTGCTTCACAACTACAGAAAATAATTACAAAATAACCGAAGCTTTTACCTTCCCAATTACCACTCCAGATATGCTCAGAAAAGAAAATTACAAAACATAGTGAGTTTGGGTTATTGCCAACAGCAGTTATAGTTTTCCTGAGATAACTCCATTTGATATTTGATAGATAAAATGTCAAGGAAAGGAGTCAAAATTTAGAAGAATAGAAAAATGTTATCATATTATTAAAAACCCACTTCAAAAGATTAACCTGAAAAGATGAATAGTTATATTTTCTACTCATTGATGATCTTTGTTTAGATTAAAAGATGCACTTCAGGAAATTACGCTTTCATTAAGAATACTATTTTTTAATATAAAGATTTCCAAAGCTCGTGGATATATAAATGTCAATAAATTCCTGTGGTTTTTAGGCAGAATCTTAGATGTTAACATCTCAATTAAGACAAATACTCTGAGAATGTTATATCATTCTCTTTTTTTTGAGATAGACTCACAATTTAAATCAAGTTATCAAGACTGAAAAAAAATTATTGATAAAACAGTGCCAATCTTTTTTATCACTATTAAAACTAACCATATATTAATTTATGAAAAAGAAAATATTGATGGAAAGTACTAAAACAACTGAGTAACTAGAATATGTGTTGTTTTGAATTTGTTAGTTTCAAGGTACAATGGCTTTGGGATTGTGAGTGCATGTTTGTGAAGTGGATGGGAGGGAGGAGGGAAGGAGATAGACAAGATTAGAGGGAGTTATTAATATGTCTTTAATTCTTGCCTAGAACAATTAATTTTTAAATTCAGGATATTATTAGAATAATTAATTATTTTCCACAGTACAAAGCACCATACAGCAGTGAAACTTTAGTTCTGAATTCTAATTCAGGTAATTAATTATGTGCTCAGAAACTTCAACTTCAAGCAGCAGTCATGAATGACAGTCAAATACAAAAGCAGATTGTAGGGCCGGGTGCGGCTCACGCACGCCTGTAATCCTAGCACTCTGGGAGGCCGAGGCGGGTGGATTGCTCAAGGTCAGGAGTTCGAGACCACCCTGAACAAGAGTGAGACTCCGTCTCTACTAAAAAATAGAAAGAAATTAATTGGACAACTAAAAATATATATATATATAGAAAAAATTAGCCGGGCATAGTGGCACATACCTGTAGTCCCAGCTACTCGGGAGGCTGAGGCAGTAGGATCGCTTGAGCCCAGGAATTTGAGGTTGCTGTGAGCTAGGCTGACGCCATGGCACTCTGTGAGACTTTGTCTCAAGAAAAAAAAAAAAAAAAAGTAGATTGTATCAGGCATCCATCCATAATTTCTATTTTGACAGGTAGAAAATGTTTAATACCTATTCTGAAGGGATTTCTTTTGAAAAGTTCATTGACTTCTGAAATCTTCTTAGAAATTCTGTATTCAGCTCAATAGTTGACAGTTGGAACTTGGTTTGCCCTGTGTGACACTAAAACCACAATCACTACTGACAGCATTAACAGAGAAGATAGGGCTACTCTTGTAATTATCTCACAATCTAAAGATTTCTGAACATAGCACGAGGTCTTTGACATTTCCATCTGAACTAAAATTCAAGATTTTCAATTGGAAGTGATCAGGCACTAAAGGAAAACATTAAGTCTAGGGATCTGGTAACCCGACAAGCTTCTTGACTTTTTTTCTTCAAAGCAACTGCTGCCTTTTTACTGATGGGAGAATGGACAGATAATTGTGGCAAATTGCTAGAGCTTCCCAAGTTTATTTGCCTGATTTCTCAATTTTCCTGGGACTATAACTTTTTCTTGTTGTACCCTAATCAGCACGTTGGACTTCTTACTTGAATCACACCTGAGCTTGCTATTTTTCTCTGGACTCTTTGACTTGGGCCAACCAACTGCTTTGATTATACAAGAAAGTTGGATAATTAGACAGCATCTGTCCTGGCTGCTCATGTCTTTCTCCATTTCTCCATCTTTTATACTCTCAAAAGACAAGCTTGTTTGTGTTCTTGCCCTTACAACTCAAGGCAGCTAGAACTGTGTATAATGTAGAGCAACATAACTGCCTTCAGTAGTAATACCATGGCTTCATTATTACCATCAGTAATCTTTCATCACCTTCTTTCATCCTGAGTTTAAGAAGTATTCTACAATATTGATCTTAATAAATATGTGATTATTCATTGCTTTCCTACAATTTATTTTATGTTCATCAATTGTTTCAAAAGTTTTTTTAAAAAAGCTTACATGTGGTTTTGTTTTTACCGTAAAATAATTATTTCTATTTTGCCACAATAAAACTGACATCTTTCATAAGACAGCTACAAATCATAAAAATAACAAAAAAAAATAGTTAAAAGCTTTAGTAGGGTGGCTATGCTTGAAATTTTATACATATAATCAGTATCAGACTGTGATGTAGATTTGACTAAAATATTTGCTTTCTATCTAAGAAAAATAAAATTAGTCTTTAAGTGATAAGCTCAATAAAACAAAAAAGGAAAGTAAATTAAAGAGAATATCTAGCTGAATTGATATTAGAGCTAGTTGCACAGTAGTTTTCCCCAAAGAGTCTATCCATGTAGTTTGCTTACCAGGAAGGATGTAGGTGGTGTTTATCTAATCATGTTGAAAACAAAGACAAGAATGCACTGAAGTTAAAAAGCAAAGCAACCAAGATCAAGGCCAGCCATAACCATAAAAAGATAAAGATAAGAAATCTTAGAAGTCAAAAATATGAAATCATAAATCATACAGACAGAAGCCTAGGTAAAAGCCTGTGGCATAACTCAGGTGTTCTAAGTGTGGCAGGACTTTGAGCACGGCATATAAAAAATAGGATAACATTTACCTATTTTCATTCCAGTTTTAATCTAACAAAGAAAAAGGTAACTTAAAACTCCTGAAAATAATTCTGTGTCTCAAAATACAGGTCCTGTCACAATGCCTGAAAATCTAATCATTCTTGTTAAAAGACATTTAGATGATGTTCACAAAATGGCAGTTCTACTTGTAATTCTTTGAGGTATCTCCATATTACTTTCCACAGAGGTTGTACTAGTTTGCAGTCCCACTAGCAGTGTATGAGTGTTTCTATCTCTCCGCATCCATGCCAACATTTATTGTTTTGGGACTTTTTGATAAAGGCCATTTTCACTGGAGATAAGGGATATCTCATTGTGGTTTTAATTTACATGTCCTTGATGATTAGAGATGTTGAGGATTTTTCCTATGTTTTTGGCCATTAGTCTACCTTCTTTTGAAAAGTTTCTGTTCATGTCTTTTGCCCACTTTTTGATAGGGTTGTTTGATATTTTCTTGCTGATTTTCCTGAGTTCTATATAGATTATAGTTATCAGCCCTTTATGGTATGTGTAACATGCAATCCCATCACTGGGCATCTACCCAAAAGAACGAAAGACATTCTATAAAAAAGACATCCGCACTAGAATGTTTATAGCAGCACGATTCACAATTGCAAAGATGTGGAAACAACCCAAGTGCCCATCAATCCAAGAGTGGATTAATAAAATGTGGTGTATGTTTATAATGGAGTTCTACTCAGCCACAAAAAACAATGGTAATATAGCACCTCTTGTATTATCCTGGATAGAGCTGGAACCCATTCTACTAAGTGAAGTATCCCACATGTACTCACCATCAAATTGGTATTAACTGATCAACACTTAAGTGTACATATAGTAATAACATTCACTGGGTGTCGGGCAGATAGGAGGGGGGTGGAGGGGATGGGTATATGCACATCTAATGGGTGCAGTGAGCACTATTTGGGGCGTGGACAACTTAAAGCTCTGACTTGGGTGGGGCAAAGGCAATATACCTAACCTAAGCATTTGTACCCCTGTAATGTGCTGATATAAAAAAAAACAAATTTAATTACTGATACTTTATAATATTTAAAAAAAAAAGTAGAAGATGCTCACCAGTCTTTAATACACTATTTTCTACAATTGACTCTTCCTATATTCAATTCTTTTCCTTGAATCCTAGCCCTGTTAATCCAATCTAGCCTTTGGTTTCTGACTCTCTTATTATTCTGCATCTACTTGAGTAAAACCATGTTCAGGGAAAAGGTACCAATAATTTTGTGTTAGCTTGAAAACGAGGCCTTCAATCTATTTACAAGGATGCAATGTTGTTTGATGGTATTATTTTCTATAACAGCTATTTCAAGCCTTACCAGTATTCACCATCTTTTACTCTAAATCTCAACATATAACTTCACCTCCTCCTTCATAAGAAAATAGAAGCTACTAAGTGTGAATTCCTTCAATTTCTAATCCCCCTCCTCAAAATAAATCGGAACCTGCTCTTATATTTATGTCCTTATAGTATCCAGGGCAAATTTCTCCTCCAGTTCCATGAATTTAATTTTCTTCTATCTTCATGAACATTTTATTTTTCTCTTATCTGTATTGAATTCCTAACATGTCATTCCCTCTCCTACAGTGTTTCTTAAACTTGGCTTTACACTGAAATCATTTGGTGAACTTAAACAAATATTTATTGCTGGGTTTCAAATGTAAAGATTCTGATGAAGTTGATATGAGGTGTGCTCAGGACATCAGGACATTTGAAAACTCAAGTGATTTCAGTGTGCAGCTAAGGTTGCAAGCCACTGCTTTCCTAGCTCATTTTCTCATAACACAAAATATTCAAAATTATTTCTAATTTATAATTAAAAAATCATTCTCCAAATCTGTGACAATTTTAGCATTGAAATAAATGACAGTAACAGTTAATAATGAAATGAATAAAATAGCAATTCATGTGTTTATATTGATGAAATAAAGAAAGAAGAAGAAAGAAGGAGAAAGAAAAATGAGAGAGAGAAAAAAAAGAGACATGGAGGAAGGAATTAACTCTCCTTACAACAGAATGAGAGCTAACAAATGAAAAAGGAAGATTTTAAAACTAGTGGGTTAAAGTGAGAAGAGAAACAGAATTTTATATAATATCAAAGTTCCCACCCACAAAATGTTTATTAATTAAACATGAGGCAATAGTGAGTAAAAAGTGATTTTACAGTTATAAAATCAAATGATTGAAAATAAAACCACCAGTATGGGACAAATCAACAGCATGTCTCATTCAATAGAAGGCAATGAGAAAAATAGAATCAGTTCTGCAATAATCCAGCCAGAATAGCATTGCCTGGGTCTAGTCATGAAAAAACATGGGACAAAACAATTTGAGAGTCATTCTAAAAAATTACTGGCATGAAATATTCAGAAATATCAAAGTGATAAAATTCAAGGCAAGAGCAAGGAACTGTTTTACCAGACATTTACCAGACAACTAGGTATGAGATCCTGGATTGTATCCCTTAGCCATAAAGACTACGTGAGATAATTGCTGAAACATAAATAAGGTCTTTAAATGAAGAATGTATAGAAGTTCTTTGAAATATTCTTGCAACTTTTTAAGTTTGAAATGTTTCAAAAAAAAAAAAAGACACTGACCTTGTTATACCTTTTCAGAATGTGCCTCTAACACTGTAATATTTGTCTGCTTTTTTTTTTTGCTTGTTTGCCCATTTGTATTTACTTTTAAAAATTAACTTAGCAATCTGTGCCTTCCTCTATTATAGCCACTGATACCTTCTATATTGTTACAAGCTTTTTAAAAATATTCCTCTTAATGTTAATAATTCCCTGAGGTATAAATCATGTCTTTTATTTCTATAGCGCAATGCCTTGTATGATTGGTAATACATTATTTTTAAATAAATGAATAAATGTCATCACTATTCATTTCTATCTCATTTCATTCAGTTCCATGGTTTTCTAGTAGAGAAAGTGATCTTTAAATATGCACACATAACAGAGAAATTTTGAAAAAAAAAAAAGGAAAGAGTAAGAAAGTCATTGAGCATCGGGAATTTACCAAGTTGTTGATACACAGGTAAAGGCAATTGTTATATATCTAGAAGGTAGTATTAGGATCCTGGATATCTACAGAAAGGGATGAAATTTAGGATGCTATGAAGAAGAAAGGAGATACATGAAAAATTGGATGCTAAGAAACAATGATGCAAATTTTACAGCTTTATCTGGTAGGAGCAAGTAGACACAACTTTCTAAGAACTTAATAGCCCCCTTCTGTTACTGAAATAATAACTACCTTTCCTGAAAATGAAATCAACTAGACACAGCCATCTCACCACACTAAACTGTTCTTTTTCTTCCACTAGCCTGTAGATATTCCACTACAACTAAAAAAATATGTCAATCATTTTTGCCAAGTTGGAACCTTGGAATTAAAGAAATCATTTTTACATTTAAATATATTGACTAGGGAGATAGAGGTACTAGGTATGTACAGAGGACTAGTGGCTCTCTTTGGAACGAAGGATTTAGAGAATAGTATAGGCACTGGGAAAGAAGGTTCAAAAATCTGAAAATCCAGCCAAAATACAAGTTTAAACATTTAGAAAGGCTTAGTACTTGGAAAGCTATTCACTAGTCCAAGTGATCCAGCCTGGAAAGATGGAAAATAAAAAGCTGTTTACAAGTTTTTGCTGGTTTGTTATATAAAATGTGTTGTGCATGTGATATCTAAATTTAAAGCAACATGATTTAAACTGCACTACGTGATGAAGAGTCCTCTGAGGTCACTAAAGCTTTGATTTTCCAGTTAGCTTATTTTATAGCTAGTGCTTTGGAAGCCATCAAGTCCATAACGAGATAGATCAATCAGATTGTTTTTATTGGTCTACTGCGTACCATACACTATACACAGCAGCACTCATTGAATCAGACTGCCTGGGAACAGCAGCTTTAACCTTGAGACTTGAAGAGAGAAAATAACAGCTTCAAAATTAAATTTCCATGAATTATATATATTCTTGTATAAAATTGAATTTTTAAACAGTGTCAATTGAAATCCATTGGTAATGAACCAAATGCAGTAATTTCAAAAAGGAATGGTGGTCAAAACATCATATGGTTACTCATTTAAAATAGCTTACTTTTAAACTTTATACTCAAACATCAGACTTTGCAGTGATTCAAATAAACTATTTTTTAAATGGCTTCAGCAATAATCTAAAGGTAAAATCAAAAGGAATAGATAACCTTCAAATGTTGCTTCAAGTGCCTGTGATAATTTTATTGTTTTATATTTGCTTATCTGCATTTCAAAAAAATCTGAAGTAAGTAAAAGAGGTTCTGCAAACCAATCATACAGTATAGTAAACAGCACAGTCATAATATTCAATAATGTTAATTATTATCCCTGGATTTTTCAAATGTCTCAAAGGTTGATGTAAGAATTCACAAATTTCCTGACTGATTTCCTATGTCCAAGTCAGTTTTTTCAGTGTTCAGATTTCTCTATAAAAGTTCAAGGGCATGCTAGGATTTTATTGGTAATCAAGTGATGACTGGTAGAATCGGTGCTAGGATCACTAACCAGGAATAGAGTATCCAACAGGACGTGGACAGGAGTTCACATTGCAATACCCAAATAAGTAGAGTTTATAGACAGGAGTGGAATCCATAACCAAAGGGCCACATCTGTGGGATGGGGACATTGAAAGACAATCTCTTCCAGTGAAGATGAAGACTCACAGGTATCTGGGATTGCTTCAGTTTTTAGTTCTTCCAAGTTGAAGTAGATGCACAACCAAAACTGGCCATTTAGGAAAAAAATATATAAATGTTGTAAGTCAGCTGGTAAGGCCTTTGATGGTGGTCAGTGGCTTAGAGAGATGACTGAAGCTTCTGGTACAGCTCTCATTGTAGCAGAAGACTATATGAAAATCCAGAGCTAGGAAACAAGTATTTTGCTCCAAGAACCCTAGCTAGTACTTAATGGTGTGGTTATAAAACTAAATTTCAAAATGAATATAATGCATGCAAATGGTGTATGAGATTCCAAATAGAGCATTAACATGGTTAACTTTGATCCAGCCACCAGGCGGGCTGAGATTTCATAATGAAGGTCTCTGATACATACAACTGAATGAGGCCGAGGGGAGCAGAGGGAGGCCATCCAGCTGCCCAGGGCACTACAAATCACTGGTGTTCTCCTGTCCCATCTGACACCATGCACAGCAGGGACCACTTCCAAAACTGACCGTTCCTTAAAATATTGTTCAGATTCCTCCAAGGCTTACTTCTCAGCATCTATCATGAAGAATTTAACTAAGAAATATTCTCATAATATTTCATAGCCTTAAAATTAAAACATTACTTCTAAATTTTTGATGAATAGACATACGAAGGAGTAAAAAAATGATATTCAACTTGCAGAAGAAATAAAATTTCTCTGCTGTATCTTGCTTCTTTTTCTTATCTGCCTTAGATTATAAATTCCACAAGTCCAGAGTCAAGTCTATTATATTCAACATTACATACCCATTACTTAGTAGGTGCTTATACAGTATTTACGGAATGGTAAATCCATGAAGAGCAGATAAGTGTTGCTACCACTAAATTTAAAAAAAACCCTACTCTTATCTTTTTGAATTTTCTAGGACAACTTTTGATAACTCTTCCTAGCAATTTCTTTAGATTAGCTCTTTATAACTTGGCACAAGATTGTCTTTCTAGTGTTCTCTTTTACGCCAATATTTTATTTATATCTCTTGGAATTTGCTGAAAGCATTCTGTACTTTTCTCAGGTCATTCTTATACTGAAGCTCACAGTAAATTAATACTTACTGAAAAGGTTTCGTGCATGCTATTTATGATGCAAAGTCAAATATCGAATCTATTTTCTTAGTCCCCCCTTCTACTGTGATTGCATTAGTCTAAGAGTAGGATCTTAAATTAATCTATGCCTTTCTCCAAGCCTAACTCAATATCTTCTACAAAGTGGGTCTTCAAAAAATATTTGTGGATTAAAAAGCATTAGTGTCATTAGGTAGTAGTGTAAAATAATCACAGCAATTAATAATTTGACCAAATATACATCTATGGTTTAATTCAACACAAAAGAGTTACTGACTTTGAGCAACAGAGACATCCAGTTATTGAGGAAGAACTCAACAGCTGGAGGCCAAACATATGGTTGAAATCTCAAAGCGACAATGTCCAAGGGCCATTACCTAAGCTGAAGTCATCTCTTTGGCATTTTTCTTCAAAGTTCTGTGAGCCTATGGTGGTGTATCAGTGAGAATGTTAGACATATTAATAGAGCTACATCATTTAAGGAAGTAAATATTACAGGTTCAATATAAACCTGTCTCTGGGCAAAACTTAGGGATAAAAGAGAGACATGCTTAACAATGCTTTATATTTTTTTAAAAGCCCCCCAAAATGCACAAAATACACTGTTGGATATAACTAAGTTTTGTAACAGATACTTTTCCACAGAAACTGATATAGAATTCATGATGGAAGAAAATGGCCCATAGATTTGCTGCAAATAAGATATTATTCTTCTGTGCCCTCTTTGCCCTCATACATGGGGTTATATATTTTGTGGCAGATGATGAAACTCAAAAAACTGCTGCTCATCAGAGCAAGACACCCTAATGGAGAGAGTGTCCTCCACTATTGTTCACAATGTATGGAAAGGTGCTGCAATGGAATGACTCATCCATCTGATGTTCTCCGTGACTCCTGAGTTTAATCCAGTTCAAGAAATATTTGTTTATCATCTACAATGAAGCATACACTGAAACAGCTTTGTATAACAGCATTGTGGGCATTAGCAATTTTGCAGATACAGATTTTGACTTCAATCCATGCCTCGATATTTATTTGCTGCATGAGCCCTGATAATAATAAATAATAATAACAATAAAATATTTTTTGTGGAGTTACCAATTGCTAGATACTAAGGGTTATACCACTTAATCCTCATAAAAGTTATTGATATACTCTGATTATGATCCCTTTGTACAAATGAGGAAACTGCAGCCTAAACAGGTAAACTAATTTGTCAAAATGACACAATTAATAAATTACAAATCTGGGACGTGGATCCAGGCAGTCTGGCTCCAAGAGCTGAGATCTTAATTGCCACTCTATATTATCTCTCAATTCATTTAAAATTTCTGATGTGTTTCCTCATCTGAAAAATGCAGATAGGAAAACTACTTCCCTTTAGCATTATCATGAAAATTAAAAATGCAGTTTTAATGACAGGATAAAGTATGAAAAGCATGCAGCATAGTAGGCATTCATTAAATAATCTCCACTATAATCTAGTATTATTTCATTTCTCATTGACTTCCCTTTCTCAAAGTAGTTCACATAGTTCATGGTTTAAATTATACCATTTAATATACACTTGCTTATCTTATTTGTAAATTGTTTTCTATACACTCTAGCCTTCTTTCTGTAAACAGTTAATTGACATTTTTAAAAGAGAAAATTGTAACTCTCATAGTCCATATTCCACTTAATATAATCACTTTTAATTGAAATCACCTTCATTTTATTTCTCTCTTACCTTCTGATTGATTTCTCTATACTTATTTTTTCCATTTTACCAACAAACTATATCACATAAATCTTAGTACCCTTTTTACTGCTGTTTTCAAAACCTGCTATAATAGAGTGAAAATTCAAGTGTGCCAAGTGTGCAGCTATTTCTAAAGACCTGTATTTTCAAGTTAAGCAAAGGCCGGCTGAGGTGGGTGTCACCTAATCCAGCGGTTTTCAGAAATGCATATTGCCTATTCAAAGATAAGACATCTATTACTTAATTATTCTTAATTTATCTTTAGGAATTGGCTGAATAATGTTCTGATGCTCAGGAAAATGAGGCTGGAATAAAAGATTTCAAATTTAATATTTCAGAAGACACTTAGAGACTAAAAACAAAAAAATAACTGCTCTAAGTAAATTGTCAATTTTTATAACATCTTTAATATTTTCTTAAATTTCTAGCAGAGTTGAATGCAACTTTCTGGGATGGACCATTTCCTTAATGCTTTCTAAAATTCACGTTGATTTAATATTGGATATACTATGCACTATAAATACAGACTTGTTTCTGGAGGGAAAAATTATCTCCGATTTCTTCTGTTTCCAGAGACAGAAACTTTCATTTATTTTTTTATTTCAAAATATTAAGGGCGTACAAATGTTTTTGTTACATTATAGCTTGTATAATGCTTAAGTTGGAGCTTTTAGTGTGCCCATCTAACACCAGAATAGTGTTCATTATACCTGATAGGGAAATTTTTACCCTTCATTCCATTCTTACTCTCCCCCTCTTCTTGGTTTCCAAAGTCCTTTACATCTCCTTGTGCCTATGTGTGCCCAAAATTTACCTCCCAATTATTAATGAGTAAATACAATGTTTGTTTTTCCACTCCTGAGATACTGCACTTAGGATAATGTTCTCTAATTCCATCCAATTGCTGCAAAAGACATTATTTCATTCCTTTTTATGGATGAGTAGTACTACATGGTGTGTATGTGTGTGTGTGTGTGCATTTATATACATATATACACATGTGTATATATGTATACACATAATATTTTCTTTATCCATTCATGAATTATTGAGCACTTAGGTTGATTCCACATCTTTGCAATTGTGAATTGTACTGCAATAAACATTTGACTATGGGTGTCTTTTAGATCAAATGAGTTATTTTCCTTTGGATAAATACTGAGTAATGGGTTTGCTTTATTGAATATAAGCCTACATTTATTTCTTTGAGTAATCGCCATACTGTTTTCCATAAAAGTTGTACTAATTTGCAGTCCCATCAACAGTGTATGAGTGCTCCTCTCTGTCTGCATCCACATCAGTGTCTGTAATTTTTTTACTTTTATAATGGCCATTCTGACAGGGGTAAGGTGGCATCTCATTGAGCTTTTAATTTACATTGCTCTGATGATTAGTGATGTTGAGCGTGTTTTCATATGTTTGCTAGCCATTTGCCTATCTCCCTATCTTCTTTTGAAAAGCTCTGTTCATGTCTTCTTCCACTTTTTAAGGGGTTGTTTGTTTTTTTTCTTGCTGATTTATTTTAGTTCTTTGTAGATTCTGAATATTAGCCCTTTATTGGATGTATAATTTGTGAATATTTTTTCCATTCTGTAGGTTGTCTATTTACACAGGTGATTATTTTTTTTGTTATATGAAAGTTTTTTATTAATAATTTAATTAAGTCCCATTTATTTTTGTTATTACTGTATTTGCCTTTGCCATACCTACAAAGACAAACCACTATCTATCCTACCAAAATTATTCCATAATACTGAGAAGGAGAGAATTCTTCCTAAGTTATTTGATAAAGTCAGTATCACCTTCATACAAAAGCCGGGAATGGATAGAACAAAAAAATAAAACTACAGACTGATATCCCTTATGAACATAGATGCAAACATCCTCAACACAATACTAGCAAACTGAATTAAATAACACCTTCCAAAGATAATTCGCTATGATCAAAACTATGGATTTTATCCCAGGGATGCAAGGATGGTTCAAGATATGTAAATCAATCAATGTGATTCACCCCATAAACAGAAGCAAAAACAAAGATCATATGATCATCTCAATAGATATAGAGAAAGCATTGTATAAAATCCAGCATGATTTCATCCAGCATGCCTCAATAAACTAGACATAGAAGAAATACAGCTCAGAATTATAAAAGCCATATATGACAAACCCACAACCAACATCATACGGAATGGGGAAATGTTGAAAGCATTCCCCTAAGAACTGGAACAAGATAAGGGTGTCCACTTTCACCACTTCTCTGCAACAAATTACTATAAGTCCTAGCCAGAGAAATCCGTCAAGAGAAAGAAACAAAGGGTATCCAAGTTGAGAAAGAGAAGGGAAAAGTATTCCTATTTGCTGATGATATAATCTTGTATCTAGAAAACCCTAAACACTCCACCAAAAAACTCCTAGATAAACAAATTCGGCAAATCTCAGGTTACAAAATCAATGTACACAAATCAGCAGCATGTCTATATACTAATAGCAATCAAGTTGAGAGTAAAATCAAGGACACAATACCATTTATAATAACTACAATGAAAATAAAATACCCAGGAATATACTTAACCAAGGAGGTGAAAGATCTCTGCAAGGAGAACTGCAAAACAGAGATGAAAGAAATCACAGATGACACAAACAAATTGAAAAACATCGCATGCTCATGCACTGAAAGAATTAACATGATTAAAATGGCCATATTTTCCAAAGTGATTTACAGATTCAATGCAACCTCCATCAAAATACCAATGTCATATTTCACAGTTCTAGAAAAAATGGTTTTTTTTTTTTGAGACAGAGTCTTACTCTGTTGCCTGGGCTAGAGTGCCATGGCATCAGCCCAACTCACAGCAACCTCAAACTCCTGGGCTCAAGTAATCCTCCTGCTTCAGTCTCCCAGATGGCTGGGACTACAGGCATGTGCCACTATGCCTGGCTAATTTTTTCTATATATTTTTAGTTGTCCAGACAATTTCTTTCTATTTTTTTTAGTAGAGATGGGATCTCGCTCTTGCTCAGGTTGGTCTCAAACTCCTGAACTCAAGCGATCCTCCTACCTCGCCTCCCAGAGTGCTAGGATTACAGCCACCATGCCCTGCCAAAAAAATAATTTTAAGCTTCATTTGGAATCAAAAGAGAGCTAAAATAGCCAAAAACTCTTAAGCAAAAAGAACATATCTGAAGACATCACTTTATCAGGCTTCAATTTATACTACAAGGTTATAGTAACCAAAAGAGCATTGATACTGGTAGACGCATAGAACAAAGGAGGAACTTTTAACTGGAACTTCTCTAGAGTGCCTGGTTAGCTTCTTTTGACTCAAACTTTAATCAGTCAGGAGAAATTTTGAGGTATATATTTGGAGGGTGACACTATTGGATCTCAAATTTCATTGGTGATGATAATAGTTGTCACCATTGGAAGTTCTATCTACCATTTTTTTCCTTCCACACCAGAAAAATGTGAGTTCTGGGTGAGTATGACTTCTCTGTAGACTCAAATTTTCCATTTGAATGGCTGCCATAGCTCTAAATTTGTGGAGCAGGAAGTCTAGAAACCTCATTTGGCCCTCATAACTGAATCATGTTCACCAAAAACAGTTTTGGTGATAAAGATATATTTGGTCTCTATCTGCCTTACTCCTATTTCTGTCAATTGGTCCTATATTCCATATGGGTAAAAAGGGAGTTAGGTATTTAATTCCTAACCATTCCCTTCAAAATACGTATCTAAATAGAATACTTTTAATTCTCACACTTATGATTTTAAAAAAGCTATTGTACATGCTTATATTTTTACTCAAAGAGCTGCCATATCATAAATATAATTGTATTTCTTTTGTTTATTTAAATATCTTGCTTGCGTCTCAGTGTTCTAAGAAATAACTTAAGTGAAAGCATCTACTAAAGTTTCTGGTACATAGCTGATGTTTAATAAGACTAATTTACTTTTCTCGACTCTAGATAAAAAACATATAGTTTTTAGCACAGAAAAAAAAAGTTGTTTAAAATAACTGGTTAATCAAGTTCTGTTTGGCTATCACATGTTTTGTTCTCACAATGTTTATCTAATATGGAAAGGTTTTTTTTTTTTTAATATATCTATTGACATTCTGTATAACCAGGAGTTCTTTTGTATGAATCATGGTTAATCGTAAGGTACTGTTGTAAAGAATATGTAACAATTAGTGCAATAACAAGATATTCTGAGAACCTATCATTTGCCTTCTTAAAACCCCAGATACACATTTCTTTCCTTTTGCAAGTTCTCACCCTGGGTTTCTAGTTTGAATTTCTGTAGTTCTAAAATTAGAAAGCTTAGAATTATAATTCTGAGACCCCTTGCTGGTAAGCTTCTGGATTCTAATTATTTCTCACCAATTAGGTAGCTGAACACAAGATTTAGAAGGTAGAAAGAAGTTGAGAGCTAACATCCTGCCATTTTGTCTATTGCTGCTATCGAAACAGTTCATGGAGATGTTTATTTCTGTTGCAATGTTCTAGTCTTCAGTTTCATGAATGGGTAATAAAGGATGCTTATTGCTGTGATGATAACAGGATTCAGCCTCCTAATGAATAGTCAGTGGCTATGTAGGTATCAAGAGAAAGTTGCAGCAGTGATGGTGTTAGCTTTCTAATACCTGAATTATAGCTGACATAGTATGTTTTTGAACTGATCAGTTCTAGTACTGGCCTCAGATTCCAACTTCCTATAGTAAATGTAGCATACATCTTTGAGAATTCTTAAAGGAACAATCTAGAGCCTCATCTCACTCCTTCAGTTATTTTATAATCATTCAACTCTTTATATGAAATGCCTTTCTCTTTAAAATAGAAGCAATGCTTTATATTTCCTAAAATGATCCCTGACAGCTACAGAGCTTCTCAAGTTTGATTCTCAAGTTTGTGCTGATTTTTCAGAATTAAAGATGTATTTTTTAAAGCTTTTCCATTTTTTATAGATTTAATATCATTCTGAAAGACCCAAAAGGACTATTTTTCATTCAGTCTATAGATTGAGAAGTGAAGTATCATGGATGGGTCATTACAGCAAGAAATTATCCTATATTCTTCTATCTGTATCATCACAAGTATCTCATAGAATTTGAAGTCAGATGTTATTGGGAAATATTAGTTGTGAATAATTTAACAGATGTTAAATATAAAATAAGGAGATATAGGCAGATTTTATATAACAATTTATAATGTTCTTAATGTTAATAACATTAAATAAATATTAATAAATACATGTTCTATCATTGTTTTTCAATGGTTACAGAAACTTAAAGGCTCATTTAATCTTCATCAATGAAAGAATTTTATTAAAATGGAACTAGAGGAAAGGTTAGTTAGCTTTGGAAAGGATCAGAACCTAACCTTTACAAAAGAGAGAGAATGCTCCTATTTTTTTTTTTCTAGCAGCTACGTTTTCTGGGCCATTTCCAGATATACTGACAGCACCAGATGTCAGCTGCAAGAAAATCAGCCCGAAATAATGGATTTTTTTTAAAGTCAGAACAAAAAGCAAAACAAGGCAATAGATAATGAAAACTGTCTGCTTAATTAGATAATAGTCATTAAATGTTGGGTGGGGATAAAATTAGTTGAAACAAAAAGTGAGTTTTTTACTTAAGAAATTCAAGTTAAAATTTTATAATTTTGGTTAAATCTAAAATACAGTAAAACAATAATAGGAACGCAGAATACATGGAAAGCCAAGGTTAAATTATATTGGCAAATCAGGAGATCATAAAGAAAAAGGCAGACACAATGTAAACAAGACAGATTTGTGATTTGCAGCATTAAGGAAGTTTATTCATCAAACTTTTTACAATTGTTACTGAATTTGTTTTTAATAGAATGACTATAATGTGTTCACCTTGTTATATATTGATTGGTTCCTTTTTATATTTCATTACAATAATATGTTAGAAAATAGATTTAAACACTTTATATTGCTGGGTAAATTGCAAGCTGCCACAAACAGGAGCTCTTGTAATACAAATTTCAAGATTCTGAAAATATAGAGACTATATTTAGGTTTATCTTAGAAACAAGATTGCAGGGTCCAGGCAGGGTAAAATTGGGTTCTAAGTGACAAAAATTAGGACCTAAGGTAGCCAATCACCTTGTCATTCTTCCAAGGCACTTTTTTTTCTTAATGGCTTTTAGTGCCCAAGATAGTATTTAGTTTTAGAGTATTGGCTTCAGTAGAGAATGAGACATGATGGGGAGCATTATGAAAGAAGAAAAAGACAAGATAATGGATGATTTGCACTGAAAACTTGTACCATTGGTTTGACTGTGTCATATTTAAAAAGTAAACTCATTCAGCCTTAAGCCTATGTTATTTAGTTCCCTGAAATATATAAGTTATCATGTAACATGAATTGAACTTTTCTGCTTTGAAATACTGACATTAAAATAAAAGAAAAAGGAAAAATTAAAGATGGCTGTTTAAGAATGGGTATGGCCTAGGTTACATGTTGGGTTTTTACAATTTAATTTTCATGTTTGTTTCTAATCAACTGGATAAATGGCATTTAAATAACAGCCGAGCATATTCAAATTGTGCCAGGGTTTGTCAAAGTTTTGCTTCCTTTCCACAATGAAATGCCCTTCTACCTTTTCTGCAAAGGACATACTTCTTACATATATTTATATTTTCATTCAAATTCAAGGCATTTCCTTTAATCAGGGATTGTAAAAACTTCAAAAGAACCAATCATGCATAACAAGTTGTACATTCCCAACCATTAAAAAAGGAAAAAAAAGAATTTTGATTTATCCTGTCAACAGAGTCACAGCACATATATCTTATTAGAGAATAAAAATGTTAAGGACAAATATGTTAGTGTACCTGAAGACAACTGTCAGGGCCAAGACATGTCATAATCTACATTGTAATCAGGGTTTATAATCAGATTTGAAGCCCAATTTCTATTTTCATATTTTAAAAGGTAACACTATACTAATTTTATTTTCAAATTACTAAATCAAATTTATACATGTTTCTTAATTAGGGGAAAGAAACAAGTAGCAACAAATAAGTTTTCTGGATTTGATAGACAACACAATGTTATGAAAATATCTTTAAATATATTTGCTTGATGTTCTGTTTATTGCCATATTTGCCCCTCTAGAAAGTATGACAAGAAATAAGTAGTAATAATTTTATATAATTATTGAGCCTTCTAAAACATGACTGTATCCTTAAATCATCTTTGCCTCAGCTACAGTTCAATAAACTCAAGATATCATAGTTTATTTTAACTGTGATTTGGCATTATTTTTTTTCATTGTTAAATTATTGCTGAATTTTCTTTTTTTTATTGCAAAGTATTATGGGGATAGAAATTTTTTGGTTACATGGATTGCTTTTATAATGCTTGAGTCATGGTTATAAGTATGCCTGCCACCCAGATAGTGTTCATTGTACCCATTAGGTAGGTTTTTGCCTGTCCCGTCCTCCCCCTATCCCTACTTGCTTTTTGTTGAGTTTACTTACCGCTATGCACATGGCATTCTCATCAGTTAGTTCCAATTTAATAGTGAGGACATGTGGTGTTTGTTTTCCATTCTTTAGATACTTCACTTAGGATAATTGTCTCCAGTTCCTTCCAGATTGTTGCAAAAGGCATTATTGCAAAAGACACTAAGTCATCCTTCTTCATGGCTGAGTCATATTCCATGGTATACATATACCACATTTTGTTAATCCACTCATGAATTGTTGGGCACTTGGGTTGATTCCATATCTTTGCAATTGTGAACTGTGCTACAATAAACATTTGAGTGCAGGTGTCTTTTTGACAAAATGTCTTCTTTCCTTTGGGTAGATACTCAATCAGGAGTGGGATTGCTATATTGAATGCTAGATCTACTTTTAGTTCTTTGAGAAATCTCTATACTGTTTTTCATAGAGGTTGTACTATAATAATTTCCAATCCCACCAATAGTGTATAAGTGTTCCTTGCTCTCTGCATCCACACCAGCATATATTGTTTTTGGACTGTTTAATAAGAACCGTTCTGACAAGGGTAAGGTGATATTTTATTATGGTTTTAATTTGCATTTCCCTGATGATTAGTGACCTTGAGCACTTTTTCTTGTGTTTGTTGGACATTTTTCTATCTTCTTTGAAAAGCTTCTGTTCATGTCTTTGTCCAATTTTTAATAGGGTTGTTTGTTTTTATGTTGCTGAATTGTTTTAGTTCCTTGTAGATTCTGGATATTAGCCCTTTATCAGATGTATAGTTTATGAATATTTTCTACCAATCTGTAGGTTGTCTATTTGATCTGTTTATTATTTCCTTTGATGTGCAGAAGCTTTTTAATTTAAGCAAGTCCCATTTATTTATTTTTATTGTTGCTGTAATAAAATCTGGTGTCTTAGTCATAAATACATTGCCTACAGGGATATCGAGAAGAATTTTTCCTATATTCTAGACTTTTTATGGTTTTGTGCCTTATATCTAAATCTTTTGTCCACCTTGAATTAATTTTTGTGTGTGATGAGAGATACGGGTCTTGTTTCATTCTTCTGCTTGTGGCTACCTAATTTTCCCAGCACCATTTATTAATAGAGAGGTGCTCTTGAACTTAATGAATCACTTCCGTCTTGCTGCATTCAAAGGTTTTCTCTTTGCTGTTGCCTTTTGACAGTTTGATTATAACGTGTCTTAGTGTGATTCTCTTTGTGCTTATCCTTCTTGGAATTTTTTGATTTTCTTTAATGTGTAGATTCCTGTCTTTTAGCAAATATGGAAAGTTTAGGGCCACTATGCCTTTAAGTATTATTTCTGCCCTATTCCCTATCTCCATCCCTCTGAGAGTCCAATTATGCTTATGTTGTTATTTGATGATGTCCCACAGTCTCTTAGGGTTGGTTCATTTTTCTTCATTCTTTTTCCTTTCTGCTCCTCATATTAGATAATTTCAATGGACTTATAATCAAGTTTGCTGATTTTTTTTCTTCTTCCTGCTCAAATCTGCTCTTGAAACCACAGAATTTCATCTCAATCATTGTATATTTTAGCTCTAGAATTTCTATTTGTTTCTATTTTATAATTTCTATCTCTTTGTTGATGTCCTCTATTTTTTGAGACCTTTTTATCCCAGTTTCCTTTAGCTTGCTGGCTATGGTTTTCTTTAGGTCTGTGATTGTATTTAAGATACTTTATGCAAAATCTGTGTCTAGTAAGTTTATTGTCTGTGCTTCCTAAGGAACAATTTCTGTTCATCTATTCTGTGAATTGGTCTTATTTTCTTGTTTCTTTGCATGCTTCATGATTTTGTGTTGAAAACTGGACATTTTGAATATTATAATATGTTAACTCTAAATATCAGATTCTTCCCCCTCCACAGGGTTTGTTTTTGTTGCTTGCTGAGGATTGCAGTATTTTGTTTACTTAGTGACTTTTCTAAACTATTTTTGTAAAGTCTACATTCATTGTTGTGTGTCACTGAAGTCTCTGTTCCTTTAGATTGTGGTCAGCTGGTATTTTGAAAGAGATTTCCTTGAATTCAGGGAATCAAAAATATAAAAAGAAAAAAAAACGCTAAAGAAAATATTTCCCAGCTTTGCAAAGTGATTCTGTGTTGGGGGCACCCTTCAATGCCTAGCCAAACCATTTAGAAATCTGCTTTAGCCTCCACTACCTGCTTATGCTGAGTTTACAGATAAGCCAAAGTGGAAATCTGAAGGGTATAATTTTTGTACTTCTATAATTGCTCCTTTGATTTCCTTTTGCTTTTCTCACATTTTTCATTTCTTTGCCTAATTTATCTGCTTTATATTTTGATTCTTTATTTTTAAAAAATCAGCTCTAATGTTTAAATTATGAAGAGGTATCCCTTGTTATGTATTTTTTTTCTTTTTCCATCATACCTTGTTTTTCTTTATGAATACAATCATTTCTCTTAGTTCTCCTATGATTTTATTTACAGTTTCTTCAAGGTATCATTCTGCTCCTTGCTTTCTCTATTTCTTTTCCTTTTTCTCCTGTTGCTTGCAGTCTATTTTCTCTCAAATATGTGGTTATCCGTGTTTATTGTTGTGAGAATTTTATGGCATTAGAGTTATTTTTTATTAATAAAAGACCATTAAGAACAATATTTTGTCTTTTAAGAATCAATATTCAATATTTAATGCTATAATTTTCCTATAACTTTAAAAATACAATTTAGAACATTTGCAACTTTAAAAGGAGTCTTCACATAACACATATTCAATTTCAAATGCAGTTAATTGTAAACTTTAAATTGCATTTATACATGTAATATTTTCAATTACCTTCTAAATTACTTCAACTGTCTAATTCAAACAAAACTTCCCTGTGTATTTAAATGATTCATAGATCTAATTAAGTAAACTCATGAATGTGATTAATCTAAAATTGTCTCAGACTCTAAGAATAAGCCTAATTAGATTACATCTTTAAATCCAAAAACTAACTCAGTTACTTCGTAGTAACTGGAAGGCTGTCACTCTAATATGCCAAACCCTTTTAAAGATAACAAGTGCATAAAACACCATAAATATGGGTAAAAGTACATATAACTTAAAAAGGCTCTTTCCCACTGCTCTTTTTGCACCTTGGAAAAATAAAGCTCAGCATGTTTAAGATTGCACAGCAGAAGAACACAAGGCTCCCCAGGGGCTTCACCTTCCACAGAAGGATCTTTATTCCCTCAAGAAGCTTCCATTGTTATAGTCAGTTAGGTATTCTCTGAAAGCATCCTTCTAACATCCTTACGATTATGTACAAGGACATAGGAATGAGACTATCAATTGCCTTCATTATCATGTTATCTTTCTGAACTAGGCAAGCTTTTTTGCAAAATAGTGAAAGATGAAAAAATCATATCAACTTTTCTGCATAGTTCTCTCCCAACAAGCTATCCCAATAAACCTTATTGGCATTAGTAATAATGGCAATACAGTTTCTTTATTAATAAAAATATGTCTTTATCATGTTTTTATATTCTACAGAAGTTCCTCTCAGCTAATTGAAATTGTTTACTATTATATAATTGCTTTTTGGTGGGGGGCTTCAAAATTCCTACAGGGATTGATCCTGGAGCTTATAAAGCCAGTGTCTCTGGACTTATTAGAAAGTTTTAGAATCATGTATATCTAGTTATTCTGTCCACACACAGAAGACTGAACTTTTCAATGAGACTGATTACTTTGCTACATTTTTGCATTTCTTCAGCTCTTTAAGTAAAAACATAAAATGATTTTCAAATAATGCAGAAAACATGTGAATGCTATGATAGACTAAAATACATTAATTTTCTATTTAACTTGACAAAATCTAATGTTTTTTATATTCTTTTTTGGTCCATATAAATTTTATAAGTATATACAATGATATCCAATTGAGTTTTGAATATTTCACAATAGTTTTTTCTATATTCAAATTTTGAGGTAATCTCACCAATATAGTTGGAAACTAAAAAGATGATTGAAAGATTTGGATAAATGGTAGGGCTTCACAACTCCTAGGATTTATTAAAGACCTCTCAGATAATGGAAGGTGTATAACTTTTCTTTGAGGCCATTACACTTCCCCAGAAAATAATCATTCGATGCTTCAATTGGAGGTAGGAGAAAATGAGGTACAATCATGCACTGCATAATGATATTTTGGTCAGAAGTGGACCACAATAGTGGTACCATAAGATTATAATGGAGCTTCCCTATACAAGAGATCATATTTTTATACAATATTTTATTGCATCTTTTTTATGTTTAGATACACAAATACTTAGCATTGTGTTACAATTGCCCACAGTATTTAGTACAGTAACATGCTGTACAGGTTTGTAACCTATACAATATAGGCTAGGTGTGTAGTAAGCAATACCATCTAGGTTTGTGTAAATACACTCTATGATGTTCACACAATGACAGAATCACCTAACAACACATTTCTTAGAAGCCATCCCCCTCATTAAGCAATACATGACTGTGTATGCTTGGCAAGTATTGTGATGGAATAATGGAGGAAGAGTAGAGCTGAGTTTTCACATAGTTCAATATATAGACTTTTACTTAATATTCCTCAGTCCACAAACTCATTCTCTCATTATATTATGTCTGGTGAATCTGAATCTGGAAACTTCTCATGAATAAACAAAAAAGAGTTAATCCTTTATTCTCTTGTGAGATGAAAGAGTTAAATACAGGAATTAGGAGTAGGAATCTATTCTTTGTAGTGAGATCTATTCTTTCTAGACTGTTTTCAGCCTATGTATTATCCTGAACTTTCACACACCTGACATATTCAGTAGAGTTTCTAGGGGATTTTTCAAAGTGTGTTTTCTGGTTTTTCCTTAGAAATGTTTTGGCAGTCACTTCTTTTTTACCTTTCTCTGCTCTACTATGCCAACTAGCACTCAACCACATTCTTTTGCTGTTCCAAAATTATGTTGAATACTTTTTGTTTTTCATTTGTAAGAGTCAAATCTCTTTTATTTTATTTATTTCAAAATTTTAAGGTGGTACAAGCGTTTCTGTTATATGGATGAATTGTATAATGCTGAAGTCAGTTTTTAGTGTGAACATCACCAAAGTAATTTAGGGTACACTGTACCCAATTGATACATTTTTATTTCTCACCCCTCCCCCTTTCCCACCTTCTTAGTTTCCAATGTCTTTTACACTAATATATGACCATGTATACCCATCGTTTAGCTCTCACTTTTTAATGAGAACATGTGGGGCTTTTTCCTCCATTACTTCACTTAGGATAATGGTCTTTAGCTCCATCCAATTGTTGCAAAAGACATTATTTCATTCCTTTTTATGGCTGATTAGTACTCCATGAGATACACACACACACACACACACACACACACATATTTATACACATACCACATTTTCTTTATCGACACATGAATTGATTGGCACTTAGGTTGATTCCACATCTTGCAACTGTGAATTATGCTGTGATAAACATTTGAGTGCAGGTGTCTTTTAGCTATGATGACTTATTTTCTTTTGGATAGATATCCAGCAGTGGGATTGCTGGATCAAATGGTTGGTCTACTTATAGTTCTTTGAAGAATCTGAATACTGTTTTCCACAGAGCTTGTACTAATTTGCAGTCTCACAAATGGTGAATTAGTGTTGCTTTCTGCATCCATGCGGACATCTATTGTTTTTTGATTTTTTAATAATGGCTGTTCTGATAAGGGTAAGGTGACATCTCCTTGTGATTTTAATTTGCATCTCCCTGATGACTGGTGATGTTGAACATTTTTTCATACATTTTTTTTTGGTCATTTATCTTCTTTTCAAAACGCTCTGTTCATGTCTTTTGTCTACGTTTTAATGGGATTATTTGTTTTTTTCCTTGCTGATTTGTTTACACTCTTTGTAGATTCTGGTTATTATTTTTTTGTCAAATGTCTGGCTTACAAATATTTTCTCCCATTCTGTAGGTTGCCTGTTTACTCTGTTCATTATTTTCCTTGCTGTGCAGAAAATTTTAATTTAATTGAGTACCATTTATTTATTTTTGTTGTTCTATATGTGTCACTGGGGTCTTAGTCACAAATTCTTTTCCAAGGCAGATGTCTAGAAGAGATTTTCCTATGTTTTCTTCTGTCATTTTTATATTTCCAGGTCTTATGTTCAATTCTTTAATACATCTTGAATTAATTATTGTATATGATGAGAGATAGGGATCTTATTTCATTCTTCTGCATGTGGCTATCCAATTTTCCCAGCACCATAGACTGTCCTTTCCCCTGTATATGTTTTTGTCTTCGCTGTGAAAAATGAGTTTTTCATAGCTATATGTTTTTATTTCTGGGTTATCTATTTTGTTCTATTGGTCTATGTCTCTACCTTTATACCAGTATCATGCTGTTTTCGTTATTATAGCCTTGTAGTATAATTTGAAGCCAGAATATGTGATGTCTCCAGATTTGTGCTTGTTGCATAAGGTTGCTTTGGCTATTTTGTCTTAGGCTTGTTTTTTTTTTTTTTTTTTCATTCCATATGAAGTTTAGGATTGTTTGTCTAGATCTGTGAAAAAAGACATTTGTATTTTGATGGGATTTGCATTGAATCTATAAATCATATTGGCAGTATGGACATTTTAACAATATTGATTTTTCCAATCCGTGAGCATGGGATGTTTTACCATTTCCTTGTGTCTTCTATGATTTCTTCTTCTTCTTCTTCTTCTTCTTCTTCTTCTTCTTCTTTTTTTTTTTTTTTTTTTTTTAGTGCTTCATATCCTGCCCACGTTTATTTCTTTTTTTCTCTCTCTCTTTTCTTTTTTTTAATTTTGTACCTCAAAGAGCTAAAAGTAGAACTACCAATTGATCCAGCAATCCCATTACTGGGCATCTACCCAAAGGAAAAAAAAAAATCTATGGTTTCTTTCATCAGTGTTTTGTAGTTCTCCTTGTAGAGGTCTTTTGCCTCCTTGCTAAAGTATATTCTTAGGTATTTTATTTCCTTTGCAGCTATTGTGAATGATATTGAATCCTTGATTTGACTCTTAGCTTGACTATTGTTAGTATACAGAAATGCTACTGATTTAAGTAGATTGATTTTGTAATCTGAGACTTTACTGAATTTTTTTTTTTTTATCAATTCTAGGAATCTTTTGGTGTTTTCTAGATACAAGATTATATAATTGGCAAACAGGGATAGTTTGACTTCCTCTTTTCCAATTCTGATGTCCTTTTATTTCTTTCTTTTCCTTGATTGCTCTGGCTAGGATTTCCTTTACAATGTCTAATTTGTATATCCACTCTTGTTTACTACTCTAGTTCTTTTCATTCATTGGTAACATTTTTATTTCTTTGTTTACACTTGAGTGAGATTTCTGGAAGAACAGGACTTCAAATATGTTCAATCTTCTGTTTTTAGGAAGTAGTTTATCACAATGATATAGATGAGAAAAGTGTATGTTATATACATACATGTAATTTTGTATATATACATATATGTATATACATGCATATATAATTTTAATAATAATTATATTGTGTTAATTACATTTAATGCTTTCAAGAGTATAACATTTAATTAAAATTTATAATTATTATACTATAATATATATCATATAATTTTAACAAAATATTCTGGCATAACTGAGCAAATGAAGTAAAAAGGATTTATTCTTTTAAAATAAAAATATATCTACCACTCTGGGAGGGCGAGGCGGGCGGATTGTTTGAGCTCAGGAGTTTGAAACCAACCTGAGCAAGAGAGAGACCCCATCTCTACTAAAATTAGAAAGAAATTAATCAGACAACTAAAAATATATAGAAAAAATTAGCCGGGCATGGTGGCGCATGCCTGCAGTCCCAGCTACTCGGGAGGCTGAGGCAGAAGGATCGCCTGAGCCCAGGAGTTTGAGGTTGCTGTGAGCTAGGCTGATGCCATGACACTCTAGCCTGGGCAACAGAGTGAGACTCTGTCTCAAAAATAAATAAATAAATAAATAAATAAATAAATAAATAAATAAATAAATAAAATAAAATAAAATAAAAATATATTGAAGGGAAGGTCAGGTTAATCCAATAAACAGAGTATGGATTACAATCAATTCTCATCTTAATATAAGAATGGTCCTATTTGATAATATCCCTTGAGAATATATTATCAGAAAAATATTCTCATTTGTTAAAAAAACAATGAAATTTTCCTTTGAACACATGACCAGCAACAACCAACAAACTTTTAGAAAAGAAGGTATGAAATATCTTTATAATTTTGGACAGGCCAGGCCTGGGTCATACTGTACTTATTGTAAATTGACTTTGCCATCACATTGGAAGCTATTTAAAATGACAGTGACCTGAAAATAAAACAGATTTCTTGTTTTCTCGTATGTTAAGCATGTTCTATTTTTAAAACACAGAGCAGGCTGGGCGCGGTGGCTCACCCCTATAATCCTAGCACTCTGGGAGTCCGGGGTGGATGCACCCTTTGAGCTCAGCAGTTCAAGATCAGCCTGAGCAAGAGCAAGACCTCATCTCTACTAAAAATAAAAAGAAATTAGTCGGACAACTAAAAATATATAGAAAAAATTAGCCGGGCATGGTGGTGCATGCCTGTAGTCCCAGCTACTCAGGAGGCTGAGGTAGGAGGATCACTTGAGTCCAGGAGTTTGAAGTTGCTGTGAGCTGGGCTGATGCCATAGAACTCTAGTCCAGGCAACAGAATGAGAAAAAAAAAAAAAACATAGAGCTATAATGTTCATTTATAATTATAAAAAATCATATTATATGAATATAAAATTATATTATTTAAATATAATACTTGCATTTATAGTGAACTGGGTCCTTAAATTCAGATAATTCACGTCCTAATTCATACACAAAATAATTAGGAAAAATATTAATATTTCATACAGAGTGTTTAGAAGACATGGCACTTAAACATGAGCTTTTGCACAATGTCTTCAAAATGGTAGACAATCTTTGCATGCTGTGGACTTTATTGGAATAATTTATTATGTACTTAAACTAGACTGTGAGATCCCTGAGAGCAGAAAGTATGATACATTATACAACATTATTTTTTCTAATACTTGACCTAAATTATGGCATATGATATGTGCCTAGCAAACTTTTGTAAAAATAATAAAAAGACATTCTTGAATTAGGAAAAATCATGGTTAATTGCAAAACATTAAGGAGTTCATGACTTACAGAGAGAATGTTATAGCTTGATGAGTTGTAGAAAAAAAATTGTTCTATATTCTGGATGGTCTTAAAAGGGTATGATGGAAGAGGATGCTCAAAATGGTGGAAATATCAGAAGACAAAATTAGTTGGCAGAAACATATATTTGAATATTTTTAGAACTGACTCATTTCAAAACATAGTGACTATAGCAATATAAAGAGAAGTTTATGAAATTTAAAATAATAATTTTATTATAGAAAATCCTTCTGTATTAGTAATAATTAACCATCTGCAGCTTTCATATCACAAGCAGAAACTCATGATAATTCCCTGTTCACTAAGGCATGCAAAAGCTATTATATACTCATTAGCACATTAGTTTAGTATTGTGCCTTTAATTACCAAATTCCGAGATATAAATATCAGAAGCTTTCTTTCAAACTAGAGAATACGTATTTGTTCATAGATTGATTACTTTAAAATTTTGTAATCTAAAGAGAAGTAAATGTTTGCAGATTACCAGACTATTCAAGTTTTCCTGCTAGGAGAAAATAGATTTACCATCAGTGCTTGGGTTGCATCGCACACTCCAGAAAATACAATAAAAATATATTTATTTCATATCTGAGATGTCTGGCACAAATCTTTCTGAAAGGCAGACAGCATGTAAAATCTAAAAACTCCTGGAAAAGTGCTAAATGCTGTAATCCAACCTGTCATAACTATATTGCTGTTTAAAGATATTGCCTGGAAAAAAAAAACATTAGAAACCTCGTGGGTTAGTAAATCAAAATGCTTCACTTTTCTCTGTGGGCAATCAAAGTGATGCAATTTCAGTCCTAAGTAAAGTGCTGTATGCATGGGGGTGAAGGTATGAGAGTTGAATTTTTCTTATTTTTATTAATCTCTACTTTTTCCCTTAGAAAATTTGCTTTTCTATGCGGTAAAGAAGACAAGAAAAATATGTTTAAGCTTATTTAATCATAAAATTTAGAATTATTTTCATGCAGAAACAACTATACAATTTTCAGGGACTAATACAAAATAAAAATGTGAGACCTCTTATTCAAAAATTATTAAGAATTTTAAGATGACACAAATCCAAGCACAGGACTCTTCTAAGCTTGGGGCCTTGTGTGACTACACAGGTCACATGCCCTGCTTATGTATAAACAGAATTATCCTGATTATGTAGTTTAATATTCTAAATTTACAAATGAGGAAGCATTGGACCATAGAGGTTAAATGGCTCATCCATAATCACAGGAGATACGAAAAAATGAAACAGCCTAGGTTCCGCCTTCCGAATAAATTTGGTGTTGCTTTTTAAGAAAATTATCTGAAGACATCCCATAAATAAATAAATTTCATAAATAGAATAGGAGAGTTGATGCAAAGTGTTTTAAAAGATTGTTTATAACAAATATAATATATAATAGAGTTATTAGTTGTTCACCTAATGGATAGCAGTGATGGATGCACAACATCAACAATGTACTTAAACACCTAAAATGGTTAAAATGGTAAATGTTATGCTATATATTTTTTATCACAATAATTCTATAAAACTTTCTGAGATATCTCTATTTACATAAATAAATAAATAAAGTCAACTTTCAGGGCTATTTAACTCTCTTTATTTGCCTTACAAAATTCTCTATCATTTCCCCATATCTCTGTTTGTGGTTATAATAAGACCAGCATACTTCCTTGTAATTACATCCTCAACTTTCCTATCTCCAACCCTTTCCTTGATCTGTTTTCAGACTGAAATACTCTTCCCTTCTTACACATACTCCTCATCTTGATACAGGAGGCCAACTCTCCTCCCTCTTCACAAACACACACAATCTCTCATTTCCAGCTTTTGAAATCCAATTTATCCTTCAAAGCCCAAGTAAAAAGTAATTTCTAGAACTATTCCTTATGTTCAACAATAATTACCAAGTATTCAAATTCTTGTGGTCAAAATTTCATTATTTTTCTCTTATTGTCAATAAACATTCTGCAATGAATTACAATTAATTGTGTACATACCTGTCTCAATGTCTCAAATTATGTGAGGTCAGAGAACTCAGCAGATATTTATGATAATATTTGTCTTTAACTCACAATAATAAACAAGATTTTTGTCTTACTCTCTAAGCCTTGAAATGATAAACTTTTTAGAGCTGTGCCTCACATGACCTTACAAATTATTTATTTCCTTAATATTTGAAAACAGAAAACAATTACGTTTTCTTTTTAAAGTTACAGAATAGGAGAAAACAAAGTACAAAGTCTTTTCTTAATACTCATGAGTTTGCACAATATATCCCACAGTTCCTTATGGATTTTCTATAAGAATACTTTTTCAAATACTAGAGACAGATTTAAATTTTTCTTTAATCAGTTCCTCAGTTTAGAATTAGTATTTATACCTTTCCTATAAATTTGAGTACAAAATTCAAAGGGACAGTGTTCCAATGCATTCTTCTGCAAACAGATGTCACTTTATGTTTACAATTCTAGTACACAAATAAGAATTGCATTCTTTTAACATGTCAGCCTGGACTTTTCTCTTAATTCTTTCTGAAAATTGGCCACGTTCTATTAAATCTCAGAAGAAAAATTTATAACTCCTCTTGAGCTAATTCCTTCATAATAAAATGTCCCCTTGATTATATTACAACTGAGCTCTGTTTCACTCAAACCATAAATATTAAGCCCAAAAGTCCAAGTTTAAAAAGTTGTCCTATCAAAAAAAGATACAAAATTGACTGATGAAAAACAAGAAAACTTGAAATCAAGGGTTACTGTATTCTTCATTGATAATATTTTTAAAGGATACAGGTACTCTATTTTAAATGATTTACCTTATTCCCTAATTTTAGCAAATGATGACTAAATTAATTGATTTTTGTAAAGTTTTTCAAGAGTGTTAATTTAGTGCAAAACTAAGATAATGTAGTGGGCAGGATAAAATTTTTTGAAAGTATATTTGTTCTTTATAACTAAAATACTTTTAAGAAATATTTTTCTGGAAATGAAACTTATTTGCTTTTATGTACCAAAGGATAGCAGAGATTCCAATGTAATATTAAAATGATTTGGTCATTTATTTATTAATGATTTTCACAAGAAGAAACATTTTATAGTTTAATTCAGGATTCCAGAAAATAAAATAAAATAATTTACACTTAGAAATTCTTTGTGTATATTTGCATATAATTTTATATTTAAATAGCTTTACTTTGTGCTTATTGTAAGTAAAAATGCCTTCCTTTAATTATAAGAACAAAGTTGCATCAAAAGCATAATGTGGAGAAAAAACTTAAAACAAAATGTCCCACTTACAGAAAATAATTAATTTTTGTGTTTGAAAAATTTCATATCCTTTAAGTGTATGTGTATACTGTAATGTTTAAGGACTGAATGAAGTAGATAAAAAGTCTTCTACTATAGTTGGAAATATATCTACTTCTTGTAGTTCCGAAGTTTGAGTTATAAATGGATGACTTTTAATTTCATGTATTATAATTTATGGCTAGTATATCTTCATTGTGATAGATATTATGAAGTACTAGTCAAGGTCATCATCAACATCTCAAATCTATGGATTAAAAATAAATTTTTTAATAAATAGTTTTATGATTACTGGATAGTAATTTAGAAAAACATAAATTTTGATCCATAGATTCTATGCTAAGATAAACTTCCCATGGATCCAAAAAATGCAAAAATTAAATAAATAAAAACATTCAATTAGTGAGAGAAAATATGAACAGATCACTTTATACCTTATAAGTGGATAATGTCTTCTTAACTAGGCCTCGAAGTCCAAAAGCTATTAAAAGAAAAAATAAATTGATTTGACTGGCTAAATCCAAAATTTTTACATTAACAATATCACAGAATATTAATATATCAAAAGATAAATGATTAACTTGGAAACAATATTTGTAATTTATATCACAGACCAAAAGCTGATCACCTCAATATAAAATTAGCTAGAAATCCAGAAGAAAGATAATAACACAAGACAAAAATACATAAACAACATTTATAGAAATTAATCGAAAGGAATACAAATAACCTTAAACATTTGAAAAGCTGTTCAATTTCAGTCATAATTTGAAAAATACGAATTAAAAATTACTAATATAAGATTTCCCACCTATTCAATTGGCAAAAATGTCAATATGAAGAAATAGCTTAAATAGGAAAGAATTGTCCAAAAGGAATGAAGCTAAATATGCATCAAATTAGAAACTAAACGTACACTTTATAAACCAGGCAGTGATTTAATTTTGTATTTTCTTAGTAAGATATATTCTAAGGCCAAAAATCTTCAAAAATTTTTATGCATTTTAATTTTTAATTTATTGATATATAGAAATCATTATGCTTTGTACATTGTAGAAGAAAGTATATAAGTTAATATTGTCAATATTTTCAGCAAACATTATACTATCAAATCAGTTTAAATTTTTTTAAACCTAAAATTTAATATTATTAAGAACTCTGATTTCTGAATATGCATATATTCTTGCTCTGAACATTGAAATAACATAGAAACTATATTTCCTTGCAATGATTATCTTGAAATCCACATTTTAGACTTCAAAATCATTTATAGATAAAAATAACTAGGTTTTGGTAAGAAAAAGAATAAGTACTTAGAATATCTTATTATGGCAATAAACAAGGAATCTTTTAAAAATTAATGCACTATGAGTCTGCAACAGAAGGAGCAGGACTTTCTTGATGAGATAAGCAAAGTAAATAGACAGTCTATTACATGGGAGAAAATATTCACAAGCTAAACATCTGATGAATTCCTAATATTCAAAACCTATAAGGAACTCAAATAAATCAGCAAGAAAGAAAACAAATAACCCCATTAAAAAGTGGGCAAAAGACAGGAATAGATATTTTTCTAAAGAAGAAAGACAAATGGCCAATAAACATATAAAAAAAATGCTCAACATCACTAATCACTAGAGAAATTTGAAAACCACGATAAGATACCACCTTACCCCTGTCAGAATGGTCATTTTCAAAAAGTCAAAAACCAAACAAGCAAAGAGAAATCTAACAGAAAAAAAAATTAAAAAAGCAAAAATGAAAAGAAAAACATTCAAGCTCAAATGTTCCTATGAATGTGGACTAGACTAAAACAGTTGGTTTTCCCCCCAAAAATGTCAAAAAACAATAGATGCTGGTGCAGATGTGGTGAAAAGGGAATGCTTACTCAATGTTGTTGGGAATGTAAACCAGTATGGTTTTTATGGAAAACAGTATGAAGACTTCTCAAAGGACTAAAAGTAAATATACCATTTGACCCAGCAATCCCACTACTGGGGATCTACCCAAAGGCAAAGAAATTATTTTATAAAACAGATATATGCACCTGTATGTTTTTCACAGCACAATTCACAAAAAAGATATGGATCCAAGTTAAGTGTACAACAACAGATGAGTGGATAAAGAAAATATGCCATGTATATACCATGGAATACTATTCAGTCATCATAAAGAATGATATAATGTTGCGGCAACTTGGATGGAACTGAAAAACATTATTCTAAGAGAGTAACCCAGGAACAAAAAATCAGATACACTATGTTCTCACTGAAGTACTTTTTTCATCACTGACGGTGGTTCATGACTAAAGTCTTACATTCAGAAATCATAATTAAAGAGGAAAAATTAGCATAGTCTTCCTTTTCAGTAGAAATTATTTCTATGGTAACCAAATAGTTCAAGCTGTTAAGAGAAAAAATAACATAAACAGAAAAATAGCCAGCTAATAAATGTACAGGGAACAATAAAGTTAGAAAATCTTCAATGGGCAACCCTAATAAGAAAATTTATTCAACCAAGTTTTACTAATTGGAATGAAAATGATTAGAAGAATGGTCAATGTGAGATTAAGGATACATATGAAGAACAGCCTAACAAAAGAAGGATAATGTTGACCCCATGTGAAATCACTAGTAGTCCTTCGTGGTACTCATGGTAGGACAACCAAATAGGATGAATCTCTGATGTTAACTATATAATATAAACAGTAAAACATCATATATTGTTTAATTTTGCCAAGAATTTTATCCCGAATCTTACCAAATCTTAGATATAACTTCCTGTTTCTAAAAATAAAAGAGGTTTAGGGAATAAACTAAATAACTCCAGGAAGAAAAGTATCACAGAAATCTAAAAAAAATGGGACGTTCTACAAAACTAGACCACAGTAAACCATTACTAAAGGACTTTGCTAAGTTAAAAGAGACATAAATCACTATTGTTTTTTGTGGTTGAGTAGAACTCCGTGGTGCACATATACCACATTTTATTAATCCACTCATGTATTGATGGGCACTTGGGTTGTTTCCACATCTTTGCAATTGTGAATTGTGCTGCTATAGACATTCTAGTGCAGAAGTTTTTTTTACAGAATGTCTTTTGTCTTTGGGTAAATGCCCAGTAATGGGATTGCTAGATCAAATGGTAGTTCTGCTTGTAGCTCTTTGAGGTATCCCCATATTACTTTACACAGCAGTTGTACTAGTTTGCAGTCCCACCATCAGTGTATGAGTGTTCCTATCTCTCCACATCCACGCCAACATTTATTATTTTGGGACTTTTTGATAAAGGCCATTCTCACTGGAGATAAGTAATATCTCATTTTGGTTTTGATTTGCATTTCCCTGATGATGAGAGATGTTGTGTTATCGTGGATAGAACTGGAGCCCATTCTACTAAGTGAAGTATCACGAGAATGGAAAAACAAGCACCACATGTACTCACCATCAAATTGGCATTAACTGATGAACATATAAGTGCACATATAAGAATAACATCTATTGGATGTCGGGCAGGGGGAAGGGGACAGGGGATGGGTATATACATATCTAATGGGTGCGGTGCTCACCGTCTGGGGGATGGACACGCTTGAAGCTCTCTCTCAGGTGGGGCAAAGGCAATTATATAATCTAAATATTTTTACCCCCATAATATGTTGAAATAAAAAAATAAAAAGAGACATAAAAATTTTAACCACCAGATTATTGTATCTGTACAATGCTGCTCTATTGGACAAATTTATTGTGAAGAACATTTGGGGAATAACTAGAGAAATGAATTGGCTTCTATATAATAAGATATTTTTGTTTGTTAGCTGTGATTATGTAATTTTTTCTAAGAGGAAAATGGTTTTATATTTTGGAAAACAAAGGCTAAATTATCCAGAGGAAAAATTGTTTTAATATTTGCAATTACTTTAAAATACTTAAGTTAAGGAAAATAATAACAACAAAGCCACTGGAGCCAGACTAAGTGCTTTCAAATTGTGAACTTGCCACTTTGTAGCTGTATGGCTTCAAGTATTTTACTGAACCACTGTAATATTCTTATTTTCACCTTTAAAATGGGTATGGAAATAATACTTCCTATCTCATAAACTTGTTTTTGAAAATTAAGGGAGTTTATAAATGTAAAACACCAAAAAAAAAAAAAACAGTGTCTCATAGAAAGCAATATACAAGTACCGACAACTACAGTATGCTCTAGTGTTCATCATTACGAAGAAAGTGTTTTTGTCTTATTTAAGTTCAATATGTTCCCATTTTTTGAAAATAGAGCAGATTCTTATTGACCTATTTCATGTTTGTTCAGGTCATAACTGAGGTCCTTTACATAGCATAGCATTTGCTTGCTTTAAATTCTCTTTTTAGAGAATTTTGCTGGCGAGTTAGGAAGAAGACTATACCCTACATAAACAGAGACTTTACTCAATTTGGAAATTAATAGAAATCCTTATGATGGGTCTACCTCTACAAAGTAGAGGCCTGTACTTTCTAGTGGAGTTTAAAGTTTAAGATTGCTTTTCCTTTTTAGGGTAAACCAGTTACTGCACTGATGAATAAGCTTAAAGAGTAATTATTAAACCATAAGTTTTTTCAGGTTTTTCAGGTTGCTGTACCATTCACAATTTCCCCTTTACTCACTGGCCTTTGTTTGCTGCTGCTAGTTCTTGCCTGATGTAGCCACATGATTTTCCATCAATCCTACCAAAGGAAAGAAGATGTTGCTGTATATTTTTTTCATTGGAAGGTTGTTATACATATTACATACTCTGAGTACTGACAGAATTAGCATTTGGATGCCCAGAGGCCACTGAGAATACAAAGAGTAAGGAGCAACTTGTTGCAACCATGAGTCAGTGTGATCAGAAGACATACAACTCGAGGCTTCGCCTGCAGGTGAGAGGGAGAAAAGTGGAGCACGCGTCTGGCATTCTGGCTATTTGGCAGGCTTCCCAAGAGACTAAAATCTGTCTTTCCTGACTTGAAACACTGGCAAAGAGCTGGCATACTCTGAATGCCTGGTGGCTGCTGGGACCAAGGGAGGGCAGAGTGGTTTGCTGTTGTAAAATCAAAAAAATTGAATGCTGCAGACAGACACAAGAGTCAACAAGAGTCTGAAAAAAAAAAAAAGTCAAGCCTTTTTAATTGAGAAATTGCATGCACAATCCCAAAGTAACTGTATCTCTTCCAAAAATAATTTCACATGCCCCCAGAATCTTTAGCCAGGCTGATTCATTAGGATCTTCCACTGTACAAAGCCACTCTCTAAAAACTAGGGGAGGAGGCGGTTTTTTCAGATTCATGGATCCTAACAAAAAGTTATAAGACACATAAGGAAACAAGGAAACAGACCAAATAGAGGCAAAAATAAATCCCTAGAAAATAATGCTAAAGAAACAGATACATATGCATTACTTGACACAAATTCAAAATAGCCATCCTAAAGTTGCTGAACAGCTAAAAAAAATTACAAGAACAAAATAAGAATATCGACAAGCAGATAGAAAATATAAAAAAGAACCAAATAGAATTTTGGAGCTTAAGAATACAATAAATGATCTGAAAAATATTTACTAAAGAGTTCCAATAGCAGACTTAATCAAGCAGAAGAAAGAAATTTTTTTAGCAAGCCTGAAAAAGATCTCTAAAATTATCCAGTCAGAAGAATGAAAAGAAAAAACAATGAAAAACAATGCAGAAAGCATATGGGATCATGGGACACAATCACACATTCTGTTAATGTGATTCACCATATTAACAGAATGAAGGATAAAATTCACATGATTATCTCAATAGATGCAGAAAAAGCATTTGACAAAATTGAACACACTTTCATCATGAAAATTCTGAACAAATTACATACAGAAGGGACTGACCTCAACATAATAAAGGCCAGATGACAAGCCCATAGCTAACATCATACTCAACAGTGGAAAACTGAAAGTTTTTGTCTAACATCTGAAACAGGCAAGGATGCCCAATATCACCACTTCTATTCAGCATAACACTGGAAGTCCTAGCCAGTGTGATTAAGCAAGATAAAGAAATAAATGGCATCCAAATAAGAAATAAAGAAATAAAATATCCCTGTTTGCAGATTATGTGATATAGAAATCCCTAAAGACTACACCTACACACACACGCGCGCGCGCACACACACACACACACACACACACACAGTCAGAATAAACAAATTTAGTAAAGTTGCAGGATACAAAATCAATATACAAAAATCAGTTGCATTCCTATACACCAGCAGCAAGTTATCCAAAAATGATACTTAACAAAATTCTATTTACAATAGCATCAAAAACGATAAAATATTTAGTAATAAACATAACAAAGTGAAAGACTTTTACACTGAAAACTATGAAACACTAATGATAGAAATTAAAGCAGACACAGATAAATGGAAAGATATCCATTGTTCATTAATTGGAGGAATCACTTTTGCTAAAATGTCCATATTACCCAAAGCAAACTACAAATTCAGTGTGATCCCTATCAAAATCCCAAGACATTTTTTACAGAAATGGAAATATTGATCCTAAAATTCATATGCAGCTACAGAAGACCTCAAACAGCCAAAGCAATTTTGAGCAAGAAGAAAAAAATCTGGAGGCATAACACTTCCTGCTTTCAAAACATATTACAAAACTTCAGTAAATAAAACAAAGTAGTGTGGCACTGGCATGCAGGTAGACATATAGAGCAATGGAACAGAATAGAAAGTGCAGTAATAACCCACCCTTGTACATTTAACTGCCCTTCAACAAGAGTACCAAGAATATACAATGGAGAAATGAAAGTTTCTTCAATAAATTGTGATGGAAAAAATGGATATTCACAAGAAAAAGGATGAAACTGGATCCTCATTTTACACAATATACAAAAATTAACTCAATGTGGATTAAATACTTAAATGTAAAATCTGGAACAGTAAAACTCTTGGAAAAGAAAGGATAGGAGAAATGTTATTTCCTTTGGTCTCAACAATGATTCCTTTGATATAACATCATAATCACAGACAAAAAAAGTAGAAAAGTAGGACTCTATCAAACTAAAAAAATTCTTCACAACAAGGAAAACAATTAACAGGGTGAAAAGGTAACCTATGAAATGGGACAAAATATTTATAAACCTTAAAATCTAATAAAGTGTTAATATCCAAAATACGTAAGGAATTCCTACAACTCAATAACAACACAAAAAATAACCCAAATTAAAAATGGGCAATGGACTTGAATAAAGTTTCTCCACAGAAGACATACAAATTGTCAATAGGCATATGAAAAGATGTGTAGTTAATCATCAGTAAAATGCAAATCAAAACCACAAATCATTCCACGTCCATGCCAACATTTATTGTTTTGGGACTTTTTGATAAGGGCCATTCTCACTGGCAATATATGTAACCTAAACATTAGTACCCCTGTAATATGCTGAAATAAAAAAATTTAAAAAACATACAAATCAATATCATCTCACACATGTTAGGATGGCTATTATATATATATATATATATATATATATACTTTAAAAGTTGATAAGGTTGAGGAGAAATTGGAATTCTTATAAACTGTTGATGGGAATGTAAAATAGTGAAGCTATTATAAAAAACACTGTGAGGGTTCATCAAAAGTTAAAAATAGAACTATCATGTGATCCAGAAATCCCTCATATAGATATATATTCAAAGAAGCTGCAATCAGGAAGACCAGGAGATATCTGCATTCCCATATTCATTGTAGTGTTTTATATATATAGCTAAGATATAGAAACAATTCAAATGTTCATCAACAGATGAATGCATAAAGAAAATATGGTATATAAAAACAATGAAATATTATTCAGCCATTAAAAAGAAGAAAATCCTATAATTTGCAACAACACGGAGGTACCGAGTAGACATAATACTATATGAAATAAGTCAACCACAACAAAACAAATACTGCATGATTCCTATTATAAGAGGCATCTAAATAGAAGTAAATAATATAATAGTGTGGTTACCAGTAGGTGGGCAGAGAGGGATATGGGGAGTTGTTCAATGGGTATAAAGTTAGAGTTATACAAGATGAGTAAGTTCCAGAGATCTGCGGCAAAATACAGTGCCTATAGTTAACAATAAGGTATTGTGGGTATTTTGTACTTAAAAATTTGTTGAGTATGCATCTCATGTTAAGTGTTCATACCATAAAACAACAATAATGATGACAGCAATAACAAAGAGATACAAGAAAATTTTTTTTTTTTTTTTTATTTCAGCATAATATGAGGGTACAGATGTTTAGGTTACGTGTGTTGCCCTTGCCCCCCCTCCCCCCCTCAGTCCAGGTTTCAAATATGTCCATCCCATTGCGTGGTGCACATTGCACTCTTTG
>CAUYSK010043889.1:0-23530 GCA_963575035.1 Avahi laniger | reverse complement strand
TTGTCTGATTAATTTCTTTCTATTTTTAGTAGAGACGGGGTCTCGCTCTTGCTCAGGCTGGTCTCGAACTCCTGAGCTCAAACAATCCGCCCGCCTCGGCCTCCCAGAGAGCTAGGATTACAGGCGTGAGCCACCGCGCCCAGCCCATGATCATTTTTAGCAACTATAGTATTCTATTATATATAGATGCATCAGAATGCAAGTGTATCAATTTTTCCCATTATAGAAAATGCTGCAGTTAATATCCTTATTGATATATCTTTGTACACATATTTCATTATTTCCTTAGGATAAATTCCAAGAAAATGAATCACTGGGTCAAAAGGTAAACACATTTTTTAAAACTTTTGATAAATATTGCCAAACTGACATTCCCACCACAAGTGTATGAGAACACCTGCTTCCTTGTGTTCTTGCCAACAGTGAGTTGTCATTCCTTTTTAATTTTTGTAAATTATACCAGAGAAAATAGTATGCCATTCTAATTCCCCCTTCTTTGACTACCACCAGAGATAGTACATTTTTTCATGTTTACTGGCCATTTGTACTTCTTTTATGTATTTTCCTTTGCACATTTTTCTAGTAAAATACTTATATTTTTCTTATTATCATATAAGTTTTTATGTGTTAAAGATAATGAGTCTTATTGTAATTGTTTCTAGTTTTCTCATTAACATTATTTATGGTTTGTGCAGAAATTTTTAATTTTCATATAATTGATTACATTAATCTTTTCTTTATTATTCTACCTTTGATTATGCATACAAATATCTTCCCTATCCCCAAGATTATATAAATAATCTCCCATACTTTTTGAGTTCTTTCATCATGGCCTTTTTTAAAACTTTTAATTTTTTAATGCAGCAGCTACACATCAGAACTGCTTACAGTGCTGCTTTAAATGCTCAGGTCTTAAGACTGAAGCACAATTCGGGGAGTTGGGACCTGAGCAGAAATATTTTTAAAAGCACCACAGGCAATTCTGACACCCCTTCTTTATTAAAAAATACCATTTTAATCCTTCTACATTTATGTTGATGTCATTTTTCCACATTACTTCAGCACACATGTTAAATAAATCATTTCATTAATTTGAAATGCCACCTTTATCCTAGTTGGTAAGCTCTGTAAAAGCAGAGATCATACCTGTTTTCACTGACCACTGCATTTCCAGGGTCCAGAAGAGTGCCTGGTACACAACCAGTGTTCAATAAATGTTAATTAAATTAATAAATAACACCTGACAATACAAGTCTCCAACCTCAAAATGGCTAGTCTTCAATATTTTCACTGTTAGACCGATAAAACTGATGTTATTAATGATGACCCTGAGTTATCAAAAATATTAAATTATGTTCAGTACATTCCATTTAAAATGGCCAGAAAACATATTTAGAGGGTTCCATTAAGTGAAGTCAAAATAGTAACATTGGCCAGTTTTAAGAGGTATGGGAATTCTGACCAAATTCTCCATGGGAGAACTAGACAGTAATGACCCAAGAAACTAAGGAGATTTGGGTTCCTCTACCTCCTAGGGTTCCTCAACTAGCTCCAGAGATTGACTCAGAAGCTTCCTTGAACTGAAGACAGACCCACACATTCCCTCTTCCACGAGCCAATGGAAAGAACACTGGAATAGGGGAAACAGGTGACCTGGATTTTAGACCTAGCACTAGGATCACCTACTAACTGTTTGACCATGAGCATGTCACTTAATGTCTAGAGGTTGAGCTGTTTTCCAAGGATCTCTTCAGGTCCAAACCTCTACTTGAGGACCGCTACAGGACAGGGTTTCCAAGGACAACCTGAAATTACCTCCACAGAACAGGGTCTGAATCCCATCCCAAACTACAAGAAAATAATAATGATAGTAGTAGCAGTAATAATAGCTATTGCTAAATTTTACTGAGCATTTATATGCTAAATGATATTCTAAACATCTTCCTATAATAAAGGCACACATTGATACAGCACTTACTGTGTTCCAAGTGCTCTGCATATATTAACTTAATATATCTTCATAACAACCCTATAAAGTGAGTTCTATTATTTTTTCCTTTTTAAAATGGTATACAATAATTGCACATATTTTGCAGTACATGTAATATTTTGATACATGTATACAATGTGTAATGATCAAATCAGGGTAACTGGGATATCTATCACCTCAAACATTTATCTTTTCTTTGTGTTAGGAACATTCCAATTCTTCTCTTCTAGCTATTTTTAAATATACAATAAATTATTAACTATAGTCTCCCTACTGTGCTATCAAATACTAGAATTTATTCCTTCTATCTAACTGTATTTTATACCCATCAACCAGCTTCTCTTCACCTCCCCTTCCGCACTTCTATTAACCATGATTCTACTTTCTACCTCCATAAAATCCACTTTTTTAACTCCCACATATCAGTGAGAACATGTGGTATTTGTTTTCCTGTGCCTGGATTATTTCACTTAACATAAGGACCTCTAGTTCCATCCAGTTCTATCCATGATGTTATTTTTTTGGGGGCTAGATAGTATTCCATTGTGTATGTATATCACATTTGCTTTATCCATTCATCTGTTGATGGACACTTAGGTTGATACCACATATTGCCTATTGTGACTAGTGCTGCAATAAACTTAGGAGCATAGGTATCTCTTCCATATACTGACTTCCTTCCTTTTGGATAGATACCTAGCAGCAGGACGAGTTCTATTATTATTCCCATTTTACAAAATAGAAAATTCATACACAGAGGAGTTAAGTGACTTGCCCAAGGCCTCTTAGCTGCCAAGTGACAGAACCAATGAAGTAGAACTCAGACCCACATGTTTAACTATTATGCCATACTGTTTCTAAACTACTAGTGTACTATGCTTATAACTTCAGAAGTTCCCCCCAAACAAGGGTAAACTGCAGTTTTCCAAAGAGCTTACTTATGTGGAATATTTCCCTCTTCACTAATGCTAGAAAAATAAGGTTTAACGCCAATGTAATTTTAAGCAGATCAGATTTCAGGGCCTGAGCTTGCAAAATTTATTATTTACTAAGAAAATATGACATTTTATTAAGAATTGTTAAACGTTAAAATGTTTTTATTATAAAATAAATAAATCATTAACTACTAATGACATTAGCTACAGAGAAAAAACACCAGGTCTTTCATGCATCATTAGGAACTTTAGATCCCCACCTGCACAAACTCCAGTTCCAAACTTTCAAAACTGTCTTGGAAACATTGACCTGACAACCTGCAGGTGTCCCAACCCCAGCAAGTCATCCAAACTCAGTACACTAACTTCCACCAGCCCCACACCCATCAGCCGCCTCTCCACGTTCCCCATTTCAGAGAATGGCAACACTGGCCCCCAGGCGCCCAAGCTGGCTGTCAATCTGGGTTCGTTTCTTGCCACATCCAATCACAGAACATTTCTTGAATTCATCCCGTTCTCTCTAACCTCGCTGCCTCTGCTTCTTCTGCTCAGATCCTCACCATCTCTCCCCTAAACCAATATTCCAGAAACTTCCCGACTGACTCCCGGCTTTCATCGTCTCCAGCTCAGCACTGCTGCCAAAGTAATCTTTCTAAAACAAAATCTGATTATGTTACTTCCCTGTGTAGAATCTTTGTCTTCAGGATAAAGTGTAGAATCCTTCCTAGAACATACAAGGTTCTTTATTATCTGGCCTCTGACTACCTTCCCTGCTTTGTCTGAGGTCGTGCCCCCACACATCTCACATGAGGCAAACAGAGCAACTTGGAACTTCCCAAACAGTGCTGCTCTGTCTGCCCAGAATGCAATTCTCTCATTTGCCCATCTGGCAAACTCCTACTCATTTTTTAGACCAGCTCAAAACTCACAGTTCATCATGCTTTTCTTTGGGCTTCCACAGCATTTTGCACCTCTTCCTATTGTAACACTTATTCAATGTGACACAATGATTTATTTACATGTTTGTCCTTCCCAGACAACAAGGAACCTTCTAGGGTTGTGGTCCCCAACCCCTGGGCTGTGGATTGATACCGGTCCGCGGCCTGTTAGGGACCAGGCTACAAAGCTCTGCCGCAACCCCCTACCCCCGTCTGTAGAAAAATTGTCTTCCATGAAACTGGTCCCTGGTGCCAAAAAGGTTGGGGACCACTGCTCTAGGGTTCTGCATCTTATTTATCTCTGTATATTCCATTTATCAAATGAAAGAATGTCTCAGGATTTAAGCAAGAATATCCAAACTGCTTTTGATAAATGCCCATTGTGTGAGTCAAAGCAGGCATATAGGCCAAATTCCATTTCAACAAATGTCTTTAAATCGAAAATCGTTGTACATCAAAACTACTTGTCACATTTGTGTGTCCACATATTTTAAGCAACACAGTGTAACATTTTTAAAAGATACATTAGACCACCAAGTAATCTACCTGTTGAATATTTCTAGATACTCAAGTTATTTCATTCTCCTCCATCTAAGTGGTCCTTAAACTTTTGTGGGTCACAGATGAATTTTAGTAGTGGTTGTCTATCATTTCCTAAAACCACACTCCCTTTTGAGAAATATAAAAATTCCACACACCAGAGATTCTGAAACTCTCCAGAAGGGCACAGTCCTCAACCTCACCAAAAATAAGAATAACTTTGTATGTAGCAGGAATTCATAGGTTCACAAAAGATGTAATCCATCAGCCAAGATACTTTTGAGCTTTGCTTCCAGGTAGTCTGTATTATTAAAATAGGCATTTTCCTTCTATCGCCAAATATAAACATTATAACATTTAATATGCTTTCACAAACTGCATACGTCCCAAAAAATTTTTACTGGGAAGAGGAAGGCAGAAAGGCACTGACATCTCTCTCCCCCACGTTTGAGAATCTTATGAGAGAAATTTGCAGAAAACAAATGAAAAGCACAAAAGAAAAAATATCCTCTGTTTCCTCATATATAACCCCCATGAGCATATGTTTAAATGAAGGAGTTCTTTTCAATGCTTCTGGCATGGCACTTTCCTACTTCCCCCAACCTCACTTTAAAATAATTCAAACTTCTAGCTAGCAGCAGCTTCTGTTAAACTAAAGTGCTTTGTCCTTGCAAAGACGAAGGGTTAAATTAAAGAAACAGCTGGCTGCCTGCCACTGGCTTTGGAGTTGGGGGGAGGATAGAGTAGGAAGAAAAATCAGTTATAAGAAAAAGAGCTAATTTCTTACCCTGCCACATGGCCATCTTGATCCTATCTTCTCCCAGGCTGGGGTCACACAGGCTCAGTTTCCCAGAGCCCCTCAGTTTTGTAGGGAGAGTTGATAGCAAGGCAATTGTGTGGTCCTTTCTGCAAGATGCTAAAGCTCCAAACCTGAAAATGCAAATAGAAAAATGAATGCCTAAAAGAAAAAAAAAAACTTCAAATGTTCGAAAATTATCTGCTGTCCCTCTCTAAACCTCTCTTTCAAGGATAGGCAGACATGAGTAGTGTCAAGTTTCCTCCTAAGCAGCAAGATATTGCTGAAGAAAGAAAGAATTGGGAGTAATCAGGAGATCTGGAGTCAGTTAATGTTGCCACTCAGTGCTGTACAATTCTGCAGGAATCAGCGGAGCTTCAGTAAATGGGGTTCCAAATCTCAATGGATACATGGTTGGATGAGATCACTGCTAAGTGTCTTTCCTATCATGAAGTTCCATACTTTAGGGACTGAAGAGCAGCATTAATAACCAATGCCCTATCCAACCACCAAGATACCCAACTACACATTAAAAATCAGTAGAGACCAAATTTTGTGAATACTTAAAGTTTTTAAATAGATCTTGAGTAGGATAAAAAAAAAGAAAGGAGGTATAATAAAAAGTAAAGAGTGATGATGCCCTTTGGGTGGTGGTTCTTCCTCCCTGCTTCATTGTACTTTCCCACAGTTTGCAAATTTCCTATAGTGAGCACATATTGCTTTTATAATCGGGAAAAATGAACCAAAGAAAACGAAAAAGGTAAAAATAGAATACCAATTTTAAGAAAACCAAATTAATTCAGCCAATGCCTATAGTTAAAACTTGAAATCCACTCTTAGGACAATACTATTTACAAGGCTATGAAAGGAGCTAGAAATGGGAGAAAAAATGAGACGTCTGACTACTTAATTTGATTCAGAAGTTTAATATATTAAACACTCTGCTTATCCATTTAAACAAGTTTTCAGTTAATAAACTGATCTTCCTTACTTAGCATAAAAGCCAATCTCTTTTTCGAAGAAAGTCTTCGCCTTTTTGACTGGTGAACATCAAAGCAGACTGCTATTTCCATGGCTTTTATACAACCAACACCTCCACTCCCGAAGTGAAAGCGCTATAAAGCACAAACACTGACGGCTAATACTAACGTGAGAATTATGTTGCCTTTCTTTAATGACAAAAGGATTAATGTGTACAGCAGTCCCAAAACACCAGTAGAGAAAAGACAGTGCTTTGGATAAGAAAAGGTTCACGAAGTCCAAGAAAACTAGGAACTCACAAACTCCCAGGATGAATTCACCAGGAAAAGGCGCACCAATGACTTATCTGGAACCTGGGACAGTTTGTTTTGGTTTGCCTTTTTTCTTCTCCTATTTCGCGTGCAGTTAAGAAGTACTCATTTGCGCCTCGTGGAACAAGGTGAAATTTAACATTCCTGAAGTTAAACCTGAGTAGTTGCTAACAAACGTACGAAGTTTCTGTAAATCGGATTCATACTGGCTTTTTATGTGCCAAACTTCTGGATTTCCCTCACTTACTCGGGGCAGCTTCCACTGACGTTATCACACGGGCACACGCACAACTTCACTTGGAACTCCAGGCAACTGATTTGTTCTGAAATGTTAATAAAGGTAAACGCGCGTCAATGTAAAAATAAAGCGTTCCCCTTACGGGTAAAGGCGCTCAAGAGCAAGGCTCAAAAGTCTGAAGAGAACCAGCTCCACGCGTTAAGTGGCAAAACGAAAACGCGCAACAACTACTTATCGGAGAGTTTGGACCCAGCCTCGCTAAGACCCATACAAACCTGAAGCAAGCCCAGAGCCTGACAAAGAAGAACGGGGTCTCGACTGAGCTTTATCAGCTCAAGCTTTATCACCCTACCCCAGAACTGGAAAGGGGATGCAGGCAGCTAACCTCCCCGATTCAAAAGCTGGGCGGGCTTGGCGCCGCTCTGCAAAGAAACTTCGCTCGGGCAGCCCAGCGACCCTTCTCCGAGAACAGGGCTGGGCTCCCGGGAAGATGCCGCCCCGCTCTGACTAGAACTAGCCTGTCTACCTCCTCCGAGTGCCGGGTGGTGGCGTCCGGGCACGGGGAACCCCCATCTCCGGGGGGCCGAGCCAGCAGCGGACTGCTTCCCCTGTGTCGCTGCGCTCCGGGGGTGTTCCAGCAGTGGGCCGGGAGCCAGCGGCCCGCGAAGGACTATAGGGGAAGGGACAGCCCATTTGTCTTTACCTGTCGCTAAGGTCAGGAGCCGCTGTGCCCGTGTCCGCTGCCGGTGGGCAACGCGCTCGGTCTGCTCTGGCGTCCAGGACACCAAGTTGAACTAGCGCCCCACGTAGCCGGCAGAGCTTCATTCACACAGCCCAGCTGGGGAGGAGGGGGAGCGGAGCGGGCGCGCGGCTCATGTGACAGACGCCTCCCGAGTATCGGCTCAGCCCAGCCCGCGTCTGCGCGTGCGCACCACCACGGGCCCTCACCTGGCACCCTGGCCCAGCCCGGGAGGAGGGGACGCCAGCCGAGGAGGGGCTGTTGGGCGGAGCTTCAACGTGCGCAACCGCAGTAGGTCGGCCCTGCTCTCTGCCCTATTTAATGACTGGGCGGGTTCTAATCCAGTGCTGGGCGTGTCCTAACCCAGTGCTGGGCATGTCAGTTGCCTTTGAAAAAGCAACTGTGTACGTTCCACTGTTTCCAACCTGCAGGACCTTTTTTTGTTTTCTTTTGTCCTTAGAATGAAACTGTTTATCCTTAGCTTCTGTCCCACAGAGTAGTTAGTATAGTAGTAGAAACCTAATACTAATAACATTACATCACATATTTTGAGCTGCTTCTTATATGCCAGGCACTGTTCTAAGCCCCTTACTTTTTTCATCTCATTTAATGCTTGCAATAACCGCATGGGATATGCACCATTATTATTCCATTTTTGCTCATAAGAATACAGAAGCACAGAAAGGTTAAATAACTTGTCCAAGCTCACATGATAGTAAGAATAGAAATAGTGATGCTTTTACCAGCCAGCTTGAACCTCACAGCAACACTGGAAAATCTATACTTCAGTTATCAGTATTGTATTATCTCCTTTTTAATCATCACAAAACGGAGGCTCAGAAAAGCAAGTCACAGGAATAGGAATCCAACCTAGGTATATATGACTCCAAAGCCTTTGCCCTCGGGTAGGAAGAAATGACCCCTTGTTTTACAGAAGAGAAAACTTAGGCCAAATGGGATGCGTCGACTCTACTTAAAATGATCCAGCTATTTATTTATTTGCAGAATTAAGACTAGAATTCATAAAATAAATTCAGTTAAATTAACTAGAACCAGGTACTCTAATTCAGAGTCCACTGTAGCGAACAATTTTGAATGCTTACTTTGGGCAAGCTTAGTGGTTGCAGATACAAAACCTGTCTCCTAGCCCAACCAGCATAAGGCCACCAGGGACAGATCTGTAATCCGACATAGGCTTTGGACCCATTGTAATAAGGGAGACTACACACCAGAAAAACTGTAGGCATCTCACCAATTGAAGAAATAGAGTTATTATAGGATTTGGGGAAAGGATGGAGTTTAGGTGAATTTTAAACAAAGCAGTGTTTTGGTAAGCTCAAAGCAAAGCAGGGACTATGTCACTTGGGGTCACCATCAGGACTGGACTGCAAGGTGAACCCAGAGTTCTATTTCCTTGGGAGCCACAAAATAAAGATAGATGTTGAATGTTGTGTCCAGATACCTCTTATCTGAAGCTCTGCACCTGGGTTAGAAACTGAGGCTGCTTCTCTGTGTCAAAGAAACTTATGTCCTCCAGACAAATGTGGGATGCTTTATTCTTACTGATATGATTTCAAGCAGAAATGTTTCTGATAATCTATGATCTTAGAGAACAAAGTTTCTCAGTGAATAAAAAAGTGGTGATCACTCAGATAAGGATGTTGTTACCACTTTACAGCTGCAACATGTCTTCAGGAGAAATAATGTTCTCTGTTAAATTTGCAGCTGGCTTTATCTGTGTGTTATTCCAGCCTGATGAATGGCCATATTTTTTCTTTCTCACTCCAAAATAATTTGTATTTTCTCACCTGGTTAACATTCAGCCTCTTCCTTCAGGCACTTACAGTGTGTGGGCTAGCCACAAGTAAACAGAAAGAATCAGGTCAGTCCTTTAATACAGGTAAATCCAACTGGAAGGTAACACCTTTGGCAAAAGTGTGCAGGCGGGAAGCTATATGTGAGGGCCTTTGAGTAGTCCTATGTGGTTGAAGCTTAGAGTATGGAAGTGTAGGGGAGTTGTGGGAGCCCAGTTTTGGAGGATCCTGAATATTGGACTAAGATTTGTACTTAATTAAGAAAATGATTGAGAAGAAGTTGACTTTTTTGAGCAAAGCAATCCATCTTTTGGAACTCTTCTTTAAGAAGGTGAATCTGGGGTGATTGTTCAAGGAGAGGTTGGTTTGTTTGCTTTGTTTTTTTCTCCTGTCATTGCAGGATAAAAGAAACCAAGATTATTTGTAGGTTAAGCAGGAAAAGCCACTGGTGAAATAGAAATCGAAGAGGCAAGAAAAGGAGGGGATAATTAATGGAGTAAAATACTTGGACAAATAGAAACGAGATCTAAATACAAGCTAACCTTGGAAAAGACTCCTTTTCCTCTGATACCAAAAGGGGCGTGGGGTTAAAGGACAGCAATATGGTTGGAAGCAGACCTGTCACGAAATTGCCTCTGCCAAGCAAGCATGTTGGCTTTACTTGGAATACTGCAGGTTTATTTGGGAGAGCTGGGGGTCATGGGTGGGGGCCGAGGGGAGGGGAAATTATGAGAGCAATCTGCAGTACACCCAGATTGCCACTTGGTGTCGCCACTGACCGCTGACAGCTTGAAGAGCTCCAGTTGGGGATTACATTTCAAAAAAAGAATATTTTATCTTTTGCGAATTGCAAAACAAAACATTTATGAAAGTGCGCTCTGGAGCCAGACTGCCTTGGCTCAAAACAAACTATACACAGACACTCATTAGCTATGTCACTTCGTTCAAGTTATCTAAGTTCACTCTGTTTCGGGTTTCTTATCTGTAAAATGTGGTAATAGGAATAAATGTACTACTAGATGTAGAATAGTTAGAACAGTTGAAGTGCTCAATAAATTCTAGCTAGTATTACTATTGATGATGATGATGATGAATAAGGCTCCCTCAGTCTTTGGATACCCAAGCTTTGCAGGAGCTATTTGTGTGATGAGTGTAAATGTCTATACAATACCTTCCCAAGCAAAGTGGTTAGAGGCAAAGTTAACAGTTAAATCAAGAGGTATAGATTCTGACTCCACACCAGAGACCCTTAGCCAGGTGTCCCAGATCTGTGGGCACATGGTCGCAAGTGGATTTGGCCAAGACAGTGAACATAGGTCAATATAAAGGAGTCCTCTGTGTCCTCCCCCTCCCGAGGAAAAAATTGAAAGAAAGTTCCTACCCCATCCCCATGATGGTCAACAGACTGTTAACCATTAAGAGCCATTTGGTCTTACAAAGCAAGCAGTAAATATAATGTGATATTAAAAATTAATTATAAAGAAGGAATAAAACAGTGAATTTCTCTGTATAATAAAAGGTAGCACTTTAGAGTTAATTTTGCAAAAGAAAAACCTCCAGAGCAAGATATCACAGTGACACCTAAAGTATCATGTCCAAAGCAGCTTTAGCTTTCATTTTAAAATTGGCACTGCAAATAAAGACTGAAAGAGTTACGTGAGTGCGTAGCCATGTAGGGTAGCAAGTGAATGTTTCTGATATTGTTCTTATTTATTTGTTCCACATTTTGTTGAGTCCTTACTATTGTGCCAGGCACTGTGCTAGCCCCTAAGGATACTAGTTTTAAAGTGAAATATCTGGGGTGCCCAAGAAACGACCGGGATAGTTCTAGAAAAACGGGGCAGAAGAAAATGAACAAAGTCCTCTAAGCTCAGGGGATCTATCAAGACAGTAGGTTAGGAAATTCTGATAATAGAGTGATCTGAAATCATTTGTAATTGCCCCATGACTGGAGAGCTGAGTATCAAAAATAACAAATAGCTTCTATACCAATAATGGATAGCTAACCTCATAACTGGAGAAATACTAATGAAAACTGCAGTGAGATACCATTGGCAAAAATATTGACAATACATTGTGTTGACAAATCGGGGGTGAGGGAGGTAAGTCCTCTCATACATTGCTGGTGGGAGTGCAGTTAGTCAATTGAGGGCAATTTTAGAATAGCTATAATAATTAATAATATATGAGACTTTGATCCCAAAATTCCATTTCTAGGAATTTCTCCTCCAGTTATGTTTGCACACATGTAAAATATTATGTGTACAAGGGTTTTCACTGTAGCTTGTTTGTAATAACAAAAACTGGGAAACAACCAGATTTCCCTCAATGGGGGACTGATCAAATAAATAATGGTGCATCTATCCAATGGGGAAAAACGAGAAAGCTTTTCATGTACTTATATGTAAAATTCTCTATTATACATTAAGTAGGAAAAGCAAGATGTAGAGCTATGTACTTTCTTAATTTTGTGCTATGGAAGTGTATTACGTATTCCATTATATATTTTTAAAAGTGATATAGAAAAACAATTTTGAATAGCCTGTCAAGGACAGTGTTTAGATTGAAAAGCCAGTTGGTATGCTTACTTCTTAAGTGCCAGTCAAAGAAAGATCCTGTCGGTCTGTGAGAATATACCAGAAAATTTATGATAAGCAAAACCCCACTCTTTATAGCTCTCTAATTGGGTCCAGCATAATTTTTGACAAGTAGTTTTCATGAGAAATTTTACTTTTTAAAAATCCCACGTCAGGGCCAGGCGCAGTGGCTCACACCTGTAATCCTAGCACTCTAGGAGGCTGAGGCAGGAGGATCGCTTGAGGTCAGGATTTCGAGACGAGCCTGAGCAAGACTGAGGCCCTGACTCTACTAAAAATAGAAAAATTAGCCGGGCGTGGTGGTGTGCGCCTGTAATCCCAGCTACTCAGGAGGGTGAGGCAGGAGGATCTCTTGAGCCCAGGAGTTTGAGGTTGCTGTGAGCTAGGCTGACGCCACGGCACTCTAGCCCCGGTGATAGAGCAAGAATTTGTCTAAAAAAAAAAAAAAAAAGAAAAAGAAAGAAGGAAAAGAAAATCCCACGTCAGGTTGCCCTCTATGTGAGAGAAGTCCAAGTCTAGCTAGAGTTGCTAGTATTCTTAAGAGGGCAGATATGAGAGTTTGTTTAGGGAATGGTTTTGAGGACTTGCAGATGTTTAATATGTAAGTCCAACCAGCTCTGTATAGACTCCAGTTACATGAAGACATGAAAGCGCAATGGAATAGTCGTAGTGGTTTCTCTGAACCATTGTGATACCTGTTCACCAACTAGCATGTGATCTCCTTGATGGCAGGGCCCACGTCCTATATTTCTTTTATATTCATTACAGCAATGCATTTCAAACTATTTGTAGGGAAAGTTCATTTTCCCCAAATCCATCATGTGCCAATACTTTTATAAAATACAATAAAAATGAATTACTAGAAAAATGAAATAAAAACAAAGACATAAAATACAAGCCTAATTCTTCTGTGATTATATTCAACAGACATAAAATTACTATCAAATTGTTGTTAAGTTTTTGAAACATTTACTCTCGATTTCATTCCGGTTCTATACGGATCAATAATAAACTGTTTTGGGAACAGCACTGGGCCCTGGACCACACTTTGAATAGCACTACCCGACAGCACTGCCGCAGCGCCCAGCTCATCGTGGGGAATTCGACAAGTGCTGCGTTTAATACATCATTCTTATATTAATAGAATGTTTTCTACTTTGCAGTGTATTTTCACATCTCTTCAGAGTTGAGTGGAGCAGATTTTGTCATTTCCATTTGACAGAAGAGAAAGTTAAAGCACACAGATTAAGTGATTTCCCTGGTCTGAAACAGCTACTCAGTGTCAGAACTCCAAATTCGTCTCTGATTCCTATTGCATTTTGTAGCAGCGGCACTCGGAGAACCTTCCAGTCAAAGAGAGTTTCCCGAGGGTCCAATCAATTAGAAAAAACCTGCCTTAGGTTTTCTAAATGACAGCAGGTCGACAGCCAGGTATGAAAGAAAGAGGGAGACTCGAATCAGAGATCTAGTTTGGAATCCGGGCTTGAACAACAGATTTTACCTCTGAACCTGTCTCCTTGTCTCTAAAGGGAATAATAACGGCTCCCCCACAAAGCTGCACTGAGAACTAGATGGTGGACTAAACAGCCAGGCAGATGTTGCAGATGTTTAATATGTAAGTCCAAAAGGAATGGTTGTTATTTAATACTAGGCTCAGTTTAGGAGGCCTGCATTGAAGGGCTTGCTCCTTAATCTCATCACATGGAATGCGCGCCATCTACTGGTAGAGCAGAGAACATGGTTCTAGGAAGAGGACATTGCTCTCTATAGGAATCGCATCAGTGAATAACGCCTTTTGTGCTTTTCTATTTTGCATTAGCTATAAGCTTGGAGCTGAATGTTTGGTCCTCCCCTGGCAAGAGAAAAGGACTTTACAGATTGTATTTTGTGTCAACCTCACCTCTAGTTCCATTTTATTCCTCCTATCTGTATTTTCCCTTGGCCCGATTATCTCATTTTTAATATATTTTTGTAGTCACTTTGAATACCCTTTAGAATATTCAGAATAGTGATTTATTAAACTAGATAAGAATTTGACAAGAATATATTCTATTTTTTGTTATTGTTGGCCTGTTATCATGGCAACCTGCAGAATCTAACAACAGGTACAAGAGTAGTTAAGTTAACTCTAAGATATAATATAATGAAGGTAAAAATAATTTAAATTCAAAATAAAAATTTAAGAGGTATCACAAGAATGGAAGAATAGGCACCACATGTACTCGCCATCAAATTGGCACTAACTGATCAAAACTAAAGTGCTCACACAATAGTAATATTCTTTGGGGGTTGGGGGTGGGTAAACTCACAACTAATGGACATGGTGAGCATTGTAGGGGGGAAAGGGCACACCTCAAATCATGGTTTGGGTGTGGCAAAGTCATAACATGTAACCAAAATGTTTGTACTCCCATAATATCCTGAAATAAAAAATTAAAAAAAAAGAGTTCCCGAGATGAAAAAAAAAAGAATGTAAGCTTTATAGGGCAAAGATTTTCTCTTTGTTCATTGGTGTGTCCCAAGCACCTAAAATACTAGTACCCAAAACACAGATACTCAATGCATGAGTGTAGAACAAGTGAGTAAATACATTCTGTTCTCCTTTCCAATCTCCAGATCTGGGAGTATGTTGTTCATAATGTATCTCTTTTAATTGCTACATCTGGTTGTGCATCTCATCTTACCATTTCTATGATTTCTAGAGATAAAAACAGAGAAGAGGGGTTACAGGTGAGAAGAGTGATTCAATAACATTGTTGAATAAATTGTAAGTGTATAATTTGAAAATATATACAAAAATTTAAGACTCCAAGCCTATAGAGATTTAAATGGCCACTCCCAAGTACTACTGGGACACTACGACCTGAGTTAGGTGATTTATTCATTTATTTATACATCGGCACATGTATTATATTATATATATATAATATATAATATATAATATATATAATATATAATATATAATATAATATATAATATATATAATATATTATATATAATATATATTATATTATATATATTATATATACTATACATGTATATGCATAATATATATTATATATACTATAGTATATATTATGCATATACTATGTGTATATATGCATATACTATGTGTATATATATATATATATATATATACTATGTATATATGTATATACTATGTGCCATACATGGTTCCAGGTACAGAAAATACAGCAGTGGACAAAAAGACACAAGTGCATGCCCTTGCTGAGTTACACCTTCGAGGAAGGGATGGAGGTGAAGACAGATGATTAATAAGATAAACAAGAATGGTATATAGTATATGTAGGAGGTAAGTGCTATGAAAAAATTCAGCCATAAAGGGGTAAAGAGATCTGGAGTGTTACAGCTTAAGTCAGTGAAGGCCCTGAGGGAAGCTGACACTTGAGAAAGAACTTTCAGAAAATGAGAGAGTAGGCCATGCTGGTACCTGAGGGGAGAATATTCCAGGTCAGGGGAAAGTGAGTGAGAGGGCTCTTAAATGGAAGCATGCTGGTGTGACTGGGAACAGCTGGTGTGGTAGGAACAGCAGGAGCAAGGAAGAGAGCAGTTGGAAGAGATCATGCCCAGCTGTGCAGGCTAGTGTATGTACTTTTGACTTTTGTTGTTGCTTGAGCCATGCTTGGAAGCCATGGGAGAGTTTCAGAAAGGGAGTGATAGGATCTGACTTCTCTCTGGTTGCTATGTTAAGTGGGAGGGCAAAGGTGGAAGGAGAAGCACCAGTTTGGAGGCTATTTCAGCAATGCAGGCAAGAGATAATGGTAGCTTGGACCAAGGTGATAGCAGTGAGGGTGATCAGAAGGAGTCAGATTGTGCATTTATCTTCAAGATAGCACCGTCAGGATTTGCTTATGGATTAGATGTGAGATGTTAGAGAGAGAAGTCAAGAATGATCCCAAGGTTTGTGGCCTAAGCAACTGGAAACAATGAAGAATAAGCGAGTTCGGAGGGCAGAGGTCAGAAATTCCTTTCTTAACATTTTAAACTTTGAAATATGTACTAGATATCCAAGTGGAGATGTTAAATAGGCGGCTAGATGTACACGTTGTAATTTGGGGGAGAGGTTTGGACAAGAGATATAAATTTAAGAGTTGACAGCAGGTAGTGTTTAAAGCCATGAAATCAGATGAATGACTAAGGGAGAGAGGAGAGAGAGAGGAGGGACAAGGACAAGACTGAGCCCTGGAGCACTCCCACATTAGGAGATCAGGCAGCCAAGGAGGAACCGAAAAGAAAACTAAGAAAGTAGCTGTGACATAAGACAAAATCCAGAATAGTGTGGTGTCCTGGAAACAAATAAAGAAATTGTTTCAAGAAGGAGAGTTAAATGCTGCTGGTGGGTTAAGTAAAATGAAGATAGCATTGGATTTGGCAGTGTGGAAGCCACTGGTGACTTTGACAAGATCCATTTGAGTAAAGTCATGGAGGATGAAAGCTTGATAAGAGTGGGTTTAAGAGAAACTGGCAAACAGGGAACTTCTGGTTGTACTCAGTGCTTATCTCTGTATTTCTTCTGCTAAAAATACCCTGGGAATTTTATGTATAAAACATAAGATGATTCTAAAAGATGAAGAGAAGAAGGCAAAATGACTAGGGACCTTGGAACCCGAGGAATGACAGTGCTGTGAGTGGAGGCCTAGTGGAGAGCTTGAATTTTCACCCTTTCCCAAAAGGAATAAAGGTGCCTCTCCAGTCCCATGGTGAAAACAATGTAGGGAACATGGTTTTCCATCCTCAATTGGCAGTAACAAGGCAGCACCCCTTTCCTGGCATGGTGTCAGAGAAGGCCAGTTAAAACAAAAGATTTGAGTAAGATCCCAGGTCTTATTGCACAACACCCTGTATGTCCAGGATACAAACGAAAACCATGTGTCACAACAAGAACAAGGAGAATCTCAAATAAGAAAAAACAATAGACAGACACCAAAACTTATGTGACACAGATGTTGGAATCATATTACAAAGACTTTAAAGCATCCAGCATAAAAAATTCTTCAAAGAGCAATTATGAACAGACATAAATGAAAAAATAGAAAGTCTCAGCAAAGAAATAAATGATATAAAGGAGAACCAAACGGAACGTTTAGAACCGAAAAATACAATAACTAAAATTTAAAAACTCATTGGATGGGCTCAACAGCAGAATGGAGAATGTGGAGAATAGAACAATATAAATAACCCAGTTTGAACAACAGACAGAAAATAGACTAGAAAAAATATGAACAGAGCTGTGGAACTATAACAAAAAAATCTAAGATTCATGTGATAGGAAATCCAGAAAGAGAGAAGAAAAATGTGGGGCTGAAAATGTATTCAAAGAAATAATAACTGAAAGTTTCCAATAGTTGAGAAAAGACAAACCTACACATTCAGTAGCTAAGCAAACCCCAAACAAAATAAACCCAAATAAATGTGTGGCAAGATATAGCAAACTTTTGAAAACCAAAGACAAAGGAAAAATCTTGAAAACAGGAAATGAGAAATTGCACCTTACCTAGAGGGTAAAAACTATTTGAAAAAAGGCATATTTCTCATCAGAAATCATGGAGGCCAGAAGGAAGTGGGATAATGTTTTTCAAGTGCTGAAAGAATAGAATATATAAAGAATAGTGAAAATTAAACAGTAAAAGAAAACAATCCAATTTGAAAATGAGCAAAAGACACAAGAGACATTTCACTGCAGAGGATATACAGTTGGCAAATAAACACGTAAAAGATGTTCAACATCACTAGCCATTAGGGAAATGCCCATTAAAACTACAATGAGATATCACTACACACCTACTAGAATAGCTAAACTAAAAAACAGTGATAATACTAAATGCTGACAAGGATGCAGAGAAACTGGATGTTTCATACATTTCTGGTAGGCATATAAAATGGTATAGCTGCTCCGGAAAGCAGTTTAGCAGTTTCTTAATAAACTAAACATGCACTTACCATATGACCAAGAAAAAGTTCAAGGTCCTGTATGAGAAGGAACAGAAGGGGCCCATGACTGCCCTATGTCACTGCAACGGCCACCTGATGTCAGCCATCAACCAGAAGAGCTTCCTGTGGATCCTGACAGCCAGCAAGCAGACCAGCAAGCAGACCTCGATCGACACCAGCTGTACATCCACCAGATGAGCAGCATGAAAAAACTTCATCCGGCCACAGATGTCACTACCAGGAGGAGAGCAAGACACTGAGCCGCATGTACCGGGACTCCAACCCCCTGGAGATGTACGGCATGGACTTCATGGTTAGTGTCCAGGTGCCTTGCCGAGACTGCAACCTTATGGTGTATATGTACCTGCCAGAAGCCAAGGAGAGTTTCAGGGACGTCCGCCTGCTACGCCGAGCAGAATTCCATGTGGGCCCCCGTGTGTACACATTCTGGAGGACCCTGTGCCAAGGAGTCGCTGAGGAGCCCAACAAAATGTCAGTGGTGTGGGAGAACACACTGGATGGTGGCATCGGGCGCCTGTTGCTGGTGAAGACCTGCCGGAGGCTGCTGATGCTACAGAAAGCGCTGACCACCATGCTGCCCGACATGCCGGCCTTGACCCCGCGCCTTCCGCATGCTGCACGTGGACTGCTGCGCCCTAGAGAGCACCACCGTGTGCAGCGCCTAGATGGGGAGCTGCTCCACCTCTGCCTTTACCTCAGCACCAGGGAGTGCGTGTGGCGAGCTGGCCAAAAAGATTGGCGCCACGCCTGACATTGTCCGGAAAGACTTGGAGGTGCACACAGTGTGACTGCCCACTTCTAGCCCCGTGGATGCTGCCGCCGCCCCCGTACACTGCCTCCCACCCCCTTCTTGTACAAAACACAAGGAAAAGGGGGAGGGGAAATGAGCAAACAATTCATTAATAAATGCATCAGCAAATGGATCTCAAGGACATTACGGTGAGTGCAAAAACGCAATCTCAAAACGTCACATATTGTAGTATTCCATTTAGCTAACATTTTCTAAATGAGAAAATTACAGAGATGGACAACAGATTAGTGGTTGCCAGGGGTTAGGGATAGTGGGTGGGAGGGGAGTGGGTATGGCTATAAAGCCAGAGCAGGAAGGAGATCTTTGTGATGATGGAGTAGTTCTGTATCTTGATTGCTGTGGCACTTACACAAATCTACATACGTGATAAAATGGCACAGAACTATTCACCCACATTGTACCAATGTCAATTTCCTGGATTTGATCTTATACTACAGTTTATAAAGTGTGACTGTTGCGGGAATCTGGGTGAAGTTTACAAAGGATCTCTCTGATCTCTCTGTGCTATTTTTGCAATTTCCTGTGGATCTAAAATTATTTCAAAATAAAAAGTTTAAAAAAGAATGGGAGAAGAGGAATTGTAGACATTAAATAAGGAGAATTCTAGCAAGGAATTTTACTATAAAGGGGAGCAGAGAAATGGGATGGGTAGTGAGCAACGGATAGTGGCTTAAAAGAAGATTTTAAATTTTTTAAATGAGAACAATAATAGCATAGTTGAAGCTGACGGGAAAGAACCTGTAGAGGGGGAAAAATTTATACTAGAGGTGAAGAGAGGAGAGAATTGCCAGAAGGGGATGGGATCCAGTTAACAAGCGGGGGGATTAGCCTAAACAGGAGAAGGCACAGTTCATCCATAGTGACAGGAGAAAGTATGGAATATATACACAGATTTAGGTAAGTGAGTAGATACAGTGGGAGAAATTCTTGGGCTTTGTTTTCCGTTTGCCTCTGTTTTCTCGGTGAAACCGGAAACAAGGTCATGAGCTGAGAACGAGGATGTGTGTGGAGGTGTTACAGATTTGAAGCAGAGGAGAAGGTATAAACTAGTTGTCTAGGAAACCAGCAGAGTAAATGGACTAGGATAATATTATGTGATTTCCTGGCAACATTAAGTGCCCACTTGAGGTTCATGGTCTTGAATTTAAAGTGAGAGTGTCATTTTGTGTTTTTCTACAGCCATGTTCAGCTCTGCGGATACAGAAAGGAGTAGGAGTTATTGGTAGTGACAAGATGGAGGCAAGGGGCTGCAATTGCGCGGAGGACAAAACTGGAAAAGGGGATTTCAAGGACTCGAGAGGCTAAGGTGTCAGAAGGGTCGGGTACTGAGATATTGGAAGGACGAAGAATTAAGACAGGATTAATTGGAGAGAGTGACAGTGAGAAAGAAAGCTAAAATTTTTGAGAAACTGGAGGGGCACCTGAGGGCCTATAGATAACAACAGCAAGGTAGGATAGTGGGTGATATATTCGGTGACAGAGAATTCAAAGATAGGGATTTTTAGGGAGAGAAAAGGAGAATAATCAGGAAGTGGTAGTGAGGGGTCGCAGGCTATGGGAGAAAATTAACCACCACTTGAAAGGGCTGTATAAGGTCCTTGGGTAGAGCCAGGCTTCAGTTAAATCAAGAAGGTGAGGGGAACATTCAGCAAACAGGGAAAGGATATAAGGGATTTTGCTGATGACTTTGAGGTCTAGATAAGGTAACTATATAATTTATCATCCAATGTGGGACACTTTTGAGAATGACAAATGCTAAACGGGGCAGGATGGTAGCGTACCATACATAAACTGAAGTTGTCCTGGGCAAACTGGGACTGTGGTTTTAGAGGACACCATAGAAGGATTTCAGGATCTGGAGACAGTTAAGAGGTAAGGATAGGTCAGGCAAATACACAAAGTTGTATAGGGATTAGAACACAAGACACATGGGTAGTAACAAAGAAGTCCCAGGGTTCTTGCGATGACTGACATAAGTGAAGTTGAAGGGCATAAAAAGCCTAGTTCTGGTGATCTTAAGGTAGATAGTCATGGTACATCTGTCGAGTGTTGAAAGAGAGAAATGGATGGGTGGTCAGAGCTTGCCCTTCACTCCTGCCAATGGAGTTGCAGAGTCCTGGAGAGGCAAGTTCTATTCCTAGCCAATAAGGACAGCAACTCAATCCTAAGCCCCACTGAAGAAGAACTTGATACTTCTGAAATTCTTCATGCTTCCACTATGAATGTTTTTTAGAGATGGGGTGTTGCTCTGTTGCCCAGGCTAGAGTAACACAATCATAGCTCACTGCAACCATGAACTCCTGGGCTCAAACAATCCTCCTGCTGCAGCCTCCCAAGTAGCTGGGACCACAGTCATGCCCCACCATGCTTGCCTAACTTTTTAAAATTTATTGTAGAGACTAGGGAGAGGGGGGTCTCACTATGTTGCCCAGACTGGACTCAAACTCCTGGCCTCAAGTGCTCCTCCTGCCTCGGCCTCCCAAAGTGTTGGGATTATGAGCGTGATCACCATGCCCAGCCCTGGTATGAATTGTTTTAACAACTGGGATTGGATTTATTACAGGTGAGGAAATCAATCGACCTAGCTGTGAGAACCTGAGGATGGCAGAAACAAGGGACTTAGTGGTGTTTCCCACAGAAAGTATAGGGGAAACACACTGACATTGACGAAAGTAGAAAATACTAAGCTGAAAAGGAAGTATAAAGTCCATCACTTAGATCCAAAAACCTAACTGCACAAGAACAAAATGGTTGAGATGGTGTTTAACTACTCAACCCCATTTCCTCTTTTCTGTGTTCATTCCCCAGATGAGTTCACCCCGTCTCCTGGCTTTATTTTATTTTATTTTATTTATTTATTTATTTATTTTTGAGACAGGGTCTTGCTCTGATGCCATACCTAGAGTGCAGTGGCATCATCATAGTTCACTAGAACCTGAAACTCCTGGGCTCAAGTGATCCTCCTGCCTGAGCCTCCTGAGTAGCTGGGACTATAGGTGCCTGCCACCACGCTCAGCTAATTTTTCAATTTTTTGTAGAGACCGGGACTTGCTCTTGCTCAGACTGGTCTCAAACTCCTGGCCTCAAGCAGTCCTCACACCTCAGCCTCCCAGAGTGCTAGGATTACAGGCGTGAGCCACTGCACCCGGCCCTAACTGCCTTCTTGACATCACAACTTAGATGTCTAATAGATGTCCCAAACTTGATATGGTCAACACTGAACTACTGATTTTTCCTTAAAAACTTGTTTCACCCCCAGCATGCTCCATCTCAGTTGATGGAAAACTATCCTTCCAGTCATTCAAGCCAAAATACCTTCAATCTACAGTTGGCCCTCCTATCTGCAGATTAAACCAACTATGGATCAAAAATATTCAGGAAAAAAACAATAAAAAATAATACAAATAAAAATACAATGTAACAACTGTGTATATAGCATTTACCTTGTATTGGGCATTATAAGTAACCTAGGGATGATTTAAAGTATAATATGTGGAAGGAAGTGCATAGGTTATATGCAAATACTATGCCATTTCATATAAAGGACTTGAGCATTCACAGATTTTGGTATCAGTGGGGGCACAGGGGACCTGAAACCAATTCCCTGCATATGGAGGGACAATCGTATTAGCAAATCCTTTTGCTTTCTCTTCGAAAGATACCCAGAAGTGCACCACTTCTCACCTTCTCCACCACTGCTACCTGGCCTCTAAACACCATGCTCTCTCACCTAGATTACTGCATTATTGTCCTAAATGGTCTCTCTGAGTATATTCTATTCATGACACAGACGTCATAGTGATCCTTTTATAACAAATATCAAATTATGTCACTCCTCTGTTCAAAACCCTCCAATGGTATCTCCATCTTATTCAAATGAAAATCCATACTCCTTATGATGGCCTAACTGTAACTTCCTCTCCCACCATTATCCAACTCATCCACTCCTCCCAGCCACAGTGACTTTTGTGTTGCAGTTTTTAAACCTACCATGCTCTTCCCACCTCAGGGCCTTTGCACTTGCTGCTCTCTCTAACTGAAAAATTCTCCCTCCCTCCCTCCCTACCTCCCCAGATATCCCCTTGGCAAGCTCACCACTTCATTTGGGTCTGTGTCTTCTCCTTTCCTTCTACCACTCTTTCTAAAATACCACCCCCTTCATCATCCATTCCCTTAACTTGATTTATTTTTCTTCAGGTGCTTTTAACAATGCTGTATATTTTATTGATTTTATTTATTATCACTTTCTCCTACTAGAATTTAAGTTTCATGAAGGCTAGAACTTTCTTTCATTCATCACTACATCTCCAGCAACCCTAACAACAATACCTGGCACATAGTAAGTACTCAAAATTTGATCAAATGGAGATAAAAGTATAAATAAATAGATCAAATAAATTTTAGATGAGATCATTTATACATATTATTTTAAGCAAAGTATTAGTTTTAGATCTATTCCTAGATATCCTATAGGGTTTTAAAGCTGGGTATGGTGGCTCACACCTGTAATCCTAGTGACACAGGAGAATTACTTGAGGGCAGGAGTTTGAGACCAGCCTGGGCAACATAGTGAGACCCTGTCTCTAAATTAAAAATATATATGGGCTGGGCACGATGGCTCACGCCTGTAATCCTAGCACTCTGGGAGGCCGAGGCGGGCGGATTGTTTGAGCTCAGGAGTTCGAGACCAGCCTGAGCAAGAGCGAGACCCCATCTCTGCTAAAAATAGAAAGAAATTAATTGGACAACTAAAAATATATAGAAAAAACTAGCCGGGCATGGTGGCACATGCCTGTAGTCCCAGCTACTTGGGAGGCTGAGGCAGGAGGATCGCTTGAGCCCAGGAGTTTGAGGTTGCTGTGAGCTA
>CAUYSK010043888.1:0-10792 GCA_963575035.1 Avahi laniger | reverse complement strand
TAGAAATAAATCCACACATCTACAGTGAACTTATCTTCGACAAAGTTGCCAGGAACATATAGTGGGGAAAGGACAGTCTCTTCAATAAATGGTGCTGGGAAAACTGGATATCCATATGCAGAAGAACGAAACTAGACCCCTATCTCTCACCATATACAAAAATTAAATCACGATGTATTAGACTTAAATCTAAGACCTGAAACTACTAAAAGGAAACATTGTGGAAGTGCTTCAGAACATCAGTCTGGGCAAGTAATACCCCCAAAGCACAGGCAACCAAAGCAAAATTGGACAAATAGAATCACATCAAGCTGAAAAGCTTCTGCACAGCAAAGGAAACAATCAACAAAGTGAAGAGACAACCCACAGAATGGGAGAATATATTTGCAAACTACTCGTCTGACAGGGGGTTAATAACTAGAACGCATAAGGAGCTCCTCTGTCAAAGGATTAATAACTAGAATATATAAGGAGCTCCAGCAACTCAATAAGAAAAAATCAAATAACCCAATTTAAAAATGAGCAAAAGATCTGAATAGACATTTCTTTTTCTTTTCTTTTCTTTTCTTTCTTTTTTTTTTTTTGAGACAGAGTCTCACTCTATTGCTTGGGCTAGAGTGCCATGGTGTCAGCCTAGCTCACAGCAACCTCAAACTCCTGGGCTCAAGCGATCCTCCTGCCTCAGCCTCCCGAGTAGTTAGGACTACAGAAATGTGCCACTGCACTCATATAATTTTTTTATTTTTAGTAGAGACAGCATCTTACTTTTGCTCTCGTTGGTCTCAAACTCCTGAGCTCAAGCGATCCCCCTGCCTTGGCCTCCCAGACTGCTAGGATTACAGGTGTGAGCCACCATGCCTGGCCTGAATAGACATTTCTTAAAAGAAGATATACAAATGGCCAAAAGATATATGAAAAATGCTCAACATCATTAGTCATCAAAGAAATGTAAATCAAAACTACAATGAGATATCATCTCACCCCAGTTAAAATGGCTTTTATAAAAAAAGACATACAATAACAAGTGCTGTCAAGGATATGGAGAAAGGGGAACCCTTGTACACTGTTGATGGGAATGTAAATTAGTACAGCCACTATGGAGAACAGCATGAAGGTTTCTCAAAAAAAAAAACCTAAAAATAGAACTACCATATGACCCAGCAATTCCACTGCTATACATTCAAAAAATAGGAAATAAGCATATGGAAAAGATATCTGCACTCCCATGTTTACTGCCATTTTAATTTTTTGAGGAACCTTCACACTGTTTTCCACAGTGGCTGCACCAATTCATATTCCCAGCAACAGTGTACGTAAGTTGACTTAATTTCACTCAAAAGGTATATACTGCCTGTACTTTTTTTTTTTTTTCTTCAATTGCTCCTATTCAAGAAACTGCTTGGGTTTTTACACCCCACTTGCTGGCTTAGTAACCTTGGCCAAATTACCTACCTTTACATGCTTCAGCTTCCTCATCTGTAAACTGGGGCTCAAGACTGTACCTACCTAAACAGTTGCAGTGAGTATTAATTAATACATGTAGAGCAAGTAGAGCAGTGTCCATCAAACGATAAGCATTCAGATGTTAGTGATTATTATATTAACTTTGACACCCCTCTTTTCTGCAGGAATAATTAAGAATTAATTAACCAGTTATTGATTCTTCAGAATTAAGGTGTCCAGATTATTTGAAAGGGGACATTATTTGGAGAAATGGCTACCTCTTGGCCAATCTTACAAAGTCCATGTATTTTTTCCAAGCAATTAATATTCTTTACTTTGTGCAGCGCTTGTGAATGAAGCAGAACTATCAAGTTTTCTTCTCTTAGTGGAAGTAATCAAATAAAAAATAGCCAAAAACTTGATGACTTTTGCTAATTTTTTCTGGTCAGACAAAATACTCAAAATTTTACAGCTCATCAATCCACCCACTTCCCTACTCAAAGGCCCTGCCTCTCCCACTTTACAGCCTTCTACCTACCAGGTCAAAACTTTTACGGCTTTATATGCAAAGCCCCATCATAAAATCTAAACTTTCTCAGCTCAAGTCTAAAAGCAGTTACAGGAGCCACTCCCTATATAAGAAGGGGATAGGGGTCAACTACCCCTTGCAGTGGACTCACAATTGTTCTGACTCTGGCTGAGTTCTTCCTCTACCGCTCTCACCCCCAATTTTTCTTGCCCAGGGTTGAGAAACAAGTAAGTGAGGGAAGTGTGACTCGCTCAATCTTTCGTGGGGAAAAAAAAAGCATAGACATGCCAGGAAGACAGAGCATAGAAAGGCTGCATGCATTGATTTGAATTTGGGCCTCATGAAAACGTTTATTAAAAGAATGGTTAACACCAACCAGAAGGCAAAGAAGAGGGGCGGGGAGGGAGCCTGAAGATTGGTCCGCCCCAGAGGACTGTCCGCTCCCTGGGCAACAGGGGGCGGAGCGCCCGCAGGCCGAGGTAAACAGAGCTAGTACGCCTGCGCACACCCTTCCCGGGTCACGTGCCGGCTGGGTACAGGGCCTCTGAGGATGCCCCCGGCCTCTGGCCGCCTGCTCTAAGGGACCGTCTACAAACCGACGAGAGACTTCAACCTTTTCCCTTAGGGCGCGGATTCGGGTAGAAGCGGAGTGTTCGGTCGGAAACGCCCCATCTTCCTCCTGGGTGGGGCAAGTGAGGCTGAGTTCTGGGCCTGTGGGGCGGCGCCGTAGCTTTGTGGGGCATGGCCCGCTGTGGGGACGCGAGCGCGGCCCCCGTGGTCCTTCAGGGGTCCCCGGGAGTTTGCAGGAGAGGGTTGCAAAGGAAGGGGTCCTGTGAGCGGCGCCGGCTGAAGGCGTTGGTGTCGGAGCAGCTCAGCCAGGATCTGCTCAGGTAGGAGGAGGCGGGAACTCTGGCTGCTTCAGTTCCTAAATCGCCCGCCTCCGCCCCCGAAGCGGTGGCTTCCTCCTGCTGCGTGTCCCATCCCTCGCGACCTAGTTCTCCCCGCCTCAGGCCACTGCGGGACGTTTGCCCGTCTCCCCACTTCTCCGAATGCGGCTTTTCTCGCCCTAATAACCAATCCCGAGCACTTCGGACATCACGTACCAGATTCAAAAGGAAAACAAAAGATAAGAGCGTAGTTTTGTGCGGCACCAGTTTATGCTAAAATATTTTAACACGGACAGGCTTAGTTGCTTGAAAGACAAATCGCTGAGGTCAGGGTGGATCCAGGTCCTGAAACATACACAATTTTTTAAATAAGCTTATACAATTAAAAATAATAATAAAATCAGCAAAGCAAATACTTATCTGAAATGATGAAAGAACAAATTACTGGAGCCTTAGAGGTTTCTTTCTTCTGAGCTCTCTTTAAAAAATATACCAGAAATGCTTATATAGATATACTTTCCGATTGCAACCTGGCTTCCTCTCTCCGCCTAGAACACTCTGTAGCTCCCAGCAGCTCCCAGCAACTTCCAGCTCCTGTGAGGACCCAAGCAAATGGAGGGTCGTCATGAAGCTTAACCTTTGCAAGCCTGATGGATATCCATATCAGGTCATTGGGAATCCAGCTAAAGTCATTTCAGTTTACAAAGAAAATGAAACTTAGAAATATTACCTAGCTAATTTCAATTTCCAGCAAAACATTGATTCTTAAACTTTAGTGTGCATCAGAGTCACCCTGAGGGCTTGTTAAAACACGGGTTTACTGAGTCTCAGCCCATAGTTCTCTGATTCTATTGATCTGGGATGCAGCCTGAGATTTTCCATTTCTAACAAGGTCCCAGGTGATGCTGCTGCTGCTGGCCTGGGTGACACTTTGAGAATGCTAGAGTAACCCTGATTACTAATAATAATTACGCAGCATTCTACATTTAAAATGCTTTCTGTCAGACACTCACCCACACTTAAGGCTCCAGTAGCTATAAACAGAATTTTATCAATGTAAAAAAATTTCCCTTTAATTTGGAATTATCTATTGTTGGTGCTGCTTGTCTCTGCCAGTGAGGGACTGAAGTAAAAATGGAAAATATAACTAAAGTTGTTTGGGTATTTGTGCTTAACACTCTAGTGAGAGAAATAATGGCCGAAACAAAAGTAATGTGGTGGTGGGGTGAGTTGGGAAGGCTTTATAGGGTGACATTTGAGTGTGTTCTTGGGGACTGATTAAGAATTGATCTGGTGATAACTGGGAAGGGAGGGGTGGAGGGTATCTAAGCAAGGAGGATGGTTTTTACAAAGGCACGGAGATTTGAAAGCGCTTGATTTATTTTGGAAAAGCAAGTTGTATTAGATTCTTCCAGATAGTAAGGAACAGAGACAGTCCCAGGTTAGCTGAAGTGATGAGATACGTGGAAAAATGAGAAAAAAACAGGAAACAGGAAAATAGTTTCAGCAGTCCAAAAGATCTGATGTAGAAATGGAAAGTTGTTTGAGATATGACACCAATTATATGGTAAAACCACATTGACAAATGGATCATTATTCAGGGCAACTGTAAAAAAAGTTTATTGGCATCCTGCTGTTTGCTATACCCTGGGCTTAGATGAAATGTTTTATTTACTTATGAATCCTATAGGAAGGAATAACAAGATTTGTTATTCATATTTAACAGATGAGAAAACTGAGCATTAAAAAAGGAAGTGATAGAATCAGAATAAGAACATTGGCAATCTGGCTCCAGGGCCGTTAAAGTGACTTTTCCAAGGTCACATAACAAGCATGTGAACCCAAGGGGTCTGCCTGCTCTGCAGTAGCTATGCAAACTGATCGTTCAGTAACTTTGTATCTTCATCTGTGCTTCTCGCCTTACCAATTTCTTTTTCTTTTTTTTTTTTTTCAATTCTGTCTTGGATTTGCTTTAGAATGCTTGCAAGAGTGCCATCAGTTGGTCCCTGTTTATTATAGAACATCTCTGCTTGAATGCTCTTGCTTAACTGCCACATTGGCCAGTGGCTGACCTTGGTTCGGTCCATTGTGCATTCAGATGTGATTAGGGCGTAGAGGCATGTGGTACAAACCAGGGCCATATGTAAATTATAAATGAATTTCGTTGTGTTACTTGGAAGGATATTGTGGATATGGCAGGGAACCAAAGTAACAGCAGATGAGGGTGAATGGGTGGACTAAGACTAGATCACAGAGGTCTTCTTTCTCCAGTGAAATGTTTATAATGTATTCTGGAGTCAGTGGAGGGCCATTGGTGTTTTTAAAATATGATATTAACACATTTGGATCTTGAATTTGAGGAAAGAGAACTTAGAAACAAGGAGAGCAGTTAGGAGATTTTGTAATGGTCCGGGGATACATAATGGCAGTGGAAACAGAACAACTGATAGACTTGGGGACTGATTACATGCAGGGAACAGAAAAAGGGAAGAATGGAAGGTGGCCTCAAACTTAGGACATTTGGAAGGAAGCTGTATCCAGGAGATAACTGGAAATATGTCTGAAGTTGAGGAGGGAAGTAGGATGAGTAGATACATAGTAAAGACTGGTGGCGTCACCAGCACCCTGTTATCCAAACCAAATATGAGAGAGATCCTAAGTTGTTCCCTTCCCTTCACCTTTTGCATCCACTCACCAACTGCTGCCAATTTTATTACCTAAATATATTTTAATTCCATCCCCTCTTTTCTTTACTATTGATCCTCTCCTTACTCAAGCCCTTTTTGTCATTCATCTGTGCTGTGCAGTAGTTTTCTCGTCTTCCTTCTCATTTTCCTCTAACTCCTCTTCTATACAAATTTATTTTGAAAAATAAATTTGCCCATGTTTCAAATCATTTTGCGACTCTCCTTCAACCATAGAATATAATTAAGCTGTTTGCCTCTTATTCGTGCTTATCCCTGCAGCTTCATCTGCCACTTCTCACCCCGGGGTACGCTGTACTGACCAATGTGTAGTACTGTACTCACACATACCTTTGTAAAGAACATGGAGTCAAGCATTCTTTCCCACCCTGGCTTGCTTCACGAACCACCTCTTATTCAGTCTGTGAAATCCTATTTGGTTTTCTTGTCCTCTATGAGGTCTTCTGTTATGTCTGTCCTTGAACAAAATTCACTCATCTGTGCTATTGAATATATTTCTTTCATGTACCTTTTAATGTTCAGACCTGGTTGAATATATCTCTTTAATGTATCTTTTGATGTTCAGACCTGGTTTCCCTACTATGCTATAAATTCTCTGAGGCCCGGTATTATGTTTTAGTCATCCTTAGTTCCCAGTGCTTGGTGCATAGTATGTGCTCAATAAATGTTTAGCGAGAAATGGGTTTTTGTCAACAGCGTAAAATGCTTTAGGTAAATTATGCTATGCTTTGAATGTTTGTTCCCTCCAAAACTCATGTTGAAATAGAATTGCCGTTGAGACAGTATTAAGAGGTAGGATCCTTAAGAGGTGATTAGGCCAGGAGGGCTCTACCCTCATGAGTGGGATTGGCGCTGTTATAAAAGGAAAGTTGAGTCCCCTCTTGCTCTCTCTCACCCTCTTCCCTTCTACCATGTGGTGACATAGCATGAAGGCCCTCACCAAATGCCAGCACCTTGATATTGGACTCCAGACTGTGAGCCAAGAAATTTCTGTTTATTATAAATTACCTAATCTGTGGTATTCTGTTACAGCAGCACAAAATGAACTAAGGCAGGTTAATGCAGTAGTTGGCAAACAAATGAGATGGAAAGAAGCTGGGCTTTGACTTCATTGAGCCTTTGTTCCAGTCTCCTTGCTCTGGACTTTTACTATAAGAGGAGCCAATAAACACTCCTTAATATTTAAGCCAGTCTAAGTCAGAATTTCTGTTACTTGTAACAGATACAAGATACACTTGAAACTGATACAAGTGGTTTTATAAAATAAAAAGCAGTATTTTTCACACTAACAATTTTTATGCACATTAACTGTGTTTTTGTTTAACAAGCGCTCATGAGGAACTATTAGGAACAAAGCGGAATCCTTCCCGTTGGTTGTCTGGCTAACCAGCTCCAGTGCTCCCTTTATTCACTTGGGGAGGAGTAGAGGATAGGGGGAAGGTAGATGGGAGGGAGGAACAAACTGAGTTTTTGAACAACTATTTTTAATTAAAGTTTGAGAGCAACACATTTTTGTGTAACTTTAAAAATTACATAAAAATAATTTATTGGTAAAAATATTGATCAAACTAAGATGCATCTGTTTGCTCATTGTTTCCAAGATTCTGCAAGCTTTTGTGCTCTGAAGCGTTTGTTTTGTTTAGGGTAAAATAGGATCATTCAACAAGCAGATACTGAACTCTTGCTGTATACTGAAGATACACAGTTTTTGCCCTTGGAGAGTTCATTGTTTAGTAAGGAGAAAGACACATAAAAATAATAATGATACAATGACAGAAGTGCTCTAATAGAGGTATATACTGAGTGTGGTGGGATTGGAGGAAGGAGCCATTACCTTGGTCTTGGGGGAGTGTGAGTGTCATTGGCAACTTCCTAAACTTTCACTGTAATGGATATCTTTATCCATTACTTGTACCTCCTATAGTGTACTGGTGTGATTGCCAGTTATATCCTGCAATACAGAAGTCCTCTGAGAATACATACCTTGCTGATGTTATTGCTATAGTGATGTGAAGTACTATTTAATATTTAGAGAGTAAAATATATAATTACTGCAGAGACAAAAGATTATATTATGACAATTTCTATTACGATGTTGATTTCTGTTCTTTCATCATTTTAAATATACATGTAATCAGGAGTTTTACCCTAGCTATATCTGTATATTAGTAAAGGGATTTAAATGGATTTACCTCATGACTCCATCATCTTATTAATATATTATAGCATGATTAATTCTATTTGTGGGAGGGGAAAATGGAAAAGGGTTTAAATGTCCCATTTTTGACACCCAAGTCTGTATATTAGATTTGGTAATTAACATTAGTCAGAACAAAGTGTACCAGTTTCTAGTCTGAATTATTTACTATTATGTTTGGTTTGTTGGTGTTGTTGACTGTTTACCTTTTTTTGCTCCAATTTTAGTAAGATTTGTTAAAAAAATCTTTTCAATAGTTAATAACCATGTTAATTTTGTGTTCTGTGTTTCAAAATAAATCTAAGGAAGATACATTTTAAAGGAAAATCAACATTAGCAGAAAATAAATTTTATTAGAAGGAATTCATAAGAAAAGATATATTTTGAAAAAGTGTTCTTACTCTTTTAGTGAAATTACCTTTGTTTTCACTATAAATTTTAGAAAATTACATTCTAAGCCAATATGAAACAATGTTCTTTGGAATGAACTGAGAGCAAACTCATTTTTCTATTAACTTATTTTATGTTGCCTCTATTTTGTAGCTTATATGTTATTTTCAAACTTATTTCATAAAAATAAGTATATATTTGTTAGTGTCACTAATTAAACTATGATTCATTTTTATTCCTTACAGGCTTCTAAGGGAAGAACTCCATTCAGATGTTACTTTCTCTGTAGGTTGTACTTTGTTCAAAGCACACAAAGCAGTTCTTTTAGCAAGGGTTCCTGACTTCTATTTTCATACTATTGGACAGACATCAAATAATTTAACAAATCATGAGCCCGTTACTGTGGAAAATATTGAAGTTTCAGAATTTAGGACATTTTTACAGTAAGTGCTTTCTTTATCTTTTTTTCCTCTTATATTTAAGTCTAATATTTATTTATTTATTTTAAATATATATGTGCATATGTCATATATTTTCATAATCTATTTTATAATTTGATAAGAAAAATCCATGCATTTAGTAATTATAATAGTATTAGTAGAGGCTAACTATTACTATTAAAGGCTTAGTATTAGTAGAGGTTAAGTTCTAATTTAAGACTGATTCTGAAAGAAGAGAAATGAATGGTGTGCTCTTTGCTTATTTGAATGAATTATTCTATGCCAGGGTCTCTCAACAGTGGCACTATTGACATTTTGGGCCATATAATTCTTTGTCGTGGGGGCACTACTGTGTATTTCAGGATGTTTAGTTGCAAGCACCAAAATGTCTCAGACATTGCCAGATGTCCTTTGGGGGGCCAAATTGCCCCCTGTTGAGAAGTAATGTTGCATACTAACTTCTATATTATTGGTATGTGAAACTGTGAAACTTTAAGTAAATTATGTATATTTATAAAAATATAAGATCATAACTTTTTATTTTCATGGCTTATGTCTTAGTGCATTAGGGCTGCTAAAACAAAATACCTTAGACTGGGTAATTTATAACCAACAGAAATTTAATGCTTCCAGTTGTGGAGGCTGGAAAGTCCAAGATCAAGGCGCCAGCAGGTTTGATGTCTGGTTAGGGCTGGTTCTTCATTGATGGCACCTTCTATGTGTCCTTACATGGCAGATGGAGCAAACAAGCTCCCTTGGCTCTCTTTTATAAGGGCACTAATCCCATTAATGAAAATGAAGCCTTCATCTCCCAAATGCCCCACCTCTTAATATCACCGCTTAGGGGACTGAGTTGTAACATGTGAATTTTGGGGGGATACAAACATTCAGACCACAGCAACTTCCATGTGGTCAATTTTCTTTTCCTTTAACCCCCAAGTAGAACCAGAAAAGTTTTTGAAAATAGAACATCAATTGAATTTTTTAGTAATTTGGGGGACTAATGTGTTTGGTGAATTTAAAGAATTGTCACTAGCTAATTCATGAGAGAAACTAGTTTAAATTCATCCCTGTTCTGTTCTTCATTCTTTCAATTGTCAAGTAATATTCCATTTATGGGAATACAACATTTTGTTTATCCATTCATCAGTTGATGGCCATTTAAGTTATTTCTACTTTTTGGCTATTGGGAATGATGCTGCTATGAACATTCGTGTACCTATGTTTTTATTTCTCTTAGGTATAAACCTAGGAGCAAAATTGCTGGGTCATATGATAACCCTGCTTAACTGTTTGAGGAACTGCCAGACTCTTTACCAAAATGGCTGTAGATTTTATAGTCTCACTAGCAATGTACGAGGATTTCAGTTTCTCTACATCCCCAGCAACAATTGTTATTATCTCTTGTCTTTTTTTTTATATCCATCCTAGTAGATGTGAACTGGAATCTCATTGTGATTCTCATTTGTTTTTGCCTGATGGCTAATGAAATTGTCATGTGCTTATTTGCCATTTTTATATCTTCTTTGAAGAACTATCTATTTATATCCTTTGCCAATTTTTAAATTGGGTTGTCTTGATATTATTGAGTTATGAGGGTTCTTTATATATTCTGGAATACTAGACTTTTATTAGACATATGATTTACAAAAATTTTCTCCAGTGGGTTGTCTTTTCACTTTCTTGATGATATCATTTGTGACACAAAAGTTTTAAATTTTTATGTAATCTGGTTTATCTAGTTTTTCTTTTGTTACTTAAAAACATAAGAAACCATTGCCTAATCCAGGGTCATGAAAATTGACTTACATATTTTCTTCTAAGAATTTTATAGTTTTATATTTTTAGCTCTTACACTTAGGTCTGTGATCCATTTTGAGTTAATTGTTATGTATGGTTAAGGAAGGAATCCAACTTCATTCTTTTGTGTGTGAATATATAGTTGTCCCAGCACCATTTTTTGAAGACTATTCTTTTCTCATTGGATTATCTGGACACCCTTGCCGAAAATCAGTTGCTTATTGCTGTGAACTGGATTGTCTCCATCCAAAATTTATAGGTTGAAGCCCTAACTCACAGTGTGATGGTGGTTGGGGATGGGGCCTTTGGGAGGTCGTTAGGTTAAGATGAGTTCATGAGGGTGGAGTCCTCAAAAGGATTAGCGCCTTTATAAGAAGAGGCACCAGAGAGCTTGTACGTGC